>CAWVNZ010002547.1:0-38225 GCA_963930735.1 Dioctria linearis | reverse complement strand
CCCTGGCGCAAATAAAATTTGCGACAGTAAAAAATTAATTTGTGAAAAATTTACTATAGAAAAGGCAATGCCTGGCGTAGTTAAAATTTGCGACAGTAAAAAATTATTTTTTGAATAATTTACTAAAGAAAGGCAATCCCTGGCGCAATTAAAATTTGCGACAGTATAAAATAATTTTTGCAAAATTTACTATAGAATAGGAAATCCCTGGCGTAATTAAAATTTGCGACAGAAAAAAATTACTGTAGAAAAGGCATTCCCTGCGTAATTAAAATTTGCGACAGTAAAAAATTATTTTTTGAATAATTTACTATAGAAAAGGCAATCCCTGGCGCAATTAAAATTTGCGACAATAAAAAATTATTTTTTGAAAAATTTACTGTAGAAAAGGCAATCCCTGGCGCATTTAAATTTGCGACAGTATAAAATTAAATTTGAAGAATTTACTATAGAAAAGGCAATCCCTGCGTAATTAAAATTTGCGACAGTAAAAAATTATTTTTGAAAAAATTACTGTAGAAAAGGCAATCCCTGGCGGATTTAAAATTTGCGACAGTAAAAAATTATTTTTTGAAAAAATTTACTATAGAAAAGGCAATCCCCGGCGTAATTAAAAATTGCGACAATAAAAAATTTACTATAGAAAAGGCAATCCCTGGCGTATTTAAAATTTGCGAGAGTAAAAAATTATTTTTTGAATAATTTACTATAGAAAAGGCAATCCCTGGCGTAATTAAAATTTGCGGCAGTAGAAAATTATTTTTTGAATAATTTACTATAGAAAAGGCAATCCCTGGCGCAATTAAAATTAGCGGCAGTAAAAAATTATTTTTTGAATAATTTACTATAGAAAAGGCAATCCCTGGCTTAATTAAAATTTGCGACAGTAAAAAATTAGTTTTTGAAAAATTTACTATAGAAAAGGCAATCCCTGGCGTAATTAAAATAGGCGACAGTAGAAAATTATTTTTTGAAAATTAACTATAGAAAAGGCAATCCCTGGCGCAATTAAAATTTGCGACAATAAAAAATTTTGTTTTGAAAATTTACTGTAGAAAAGGCAATCTCTGGCGGATTTAAAATTTGGGGCAGTAAAAAATTGTTTTTCAAAAATTTACTATAGAAAAGGCAATCCCTGGTGGATTTAAAATTTGCGACAGTAAAAAATTGTTTTTTGAAAAATTTACTGTAGAAAAGGCAATCCATGGCGTATTTAAAATTTGCGACAGTAAAAAATTATTTTTTGAATAACTTACTGTAGAAAAGGCAATCCCTGGCGGATTTAAAATTTGCGACAGTAAAAAATTATTTTTGAAAAATTTACTGTAGAAAAGGCAATCCCTGGCGCATTTAAAATTTGCGACAGTATAAAATTAAATTTTGAAGAATTTACTATAGAAAAGGCAATCCCTGGCGTAATTAAAATTTGGGGCAGTAAAAAATTGTTTTTCAAAAATTTACTATAGAAAAGGCAATCCCTGGCGTAATTAAAATTTGCGACAGTAAAAAATTATTTTTTGAAAAATTTACTGTAGAAAAGGCAATCCCTGGCGCATTTAAAATTTGCGACAGTATAAAATTAAATTTTGAAGAATTTACTATAGAAAAGGCAATCCCTGGCGTAATTAAAATTTGCGACAGCAAAAAATTATTTTTTGAAAAATTTACTGTAGAAAAGGCAATCCCTGGCGGATTTAAAATTTGCGACAGTAAAAAATTATTTTTTGAAAAATTTACTGTAGAAAAGGCAATCCCTGGCGCATTTAAAATTTGCGACAGTATAAAATTAAATTTTGAAGAATTTACTATAGGAAAGGCAATCCCTGGCGTAATTAAAATTTGCGACAGTAAAAAATTATTTTTGAAAAATTTACTGAGAAAAGGCAATCCCTGGCGGATTTAAAATTTGCGACAGTAAAAAATTATTTTTTGAAAAATTTACTATAGAAAAGGCAATCCCCGGCGTAATTAAAATTTGCGACAATAAAAAATTTACTATAGAAAAGGCAATCCCTGGCGTATTTAAAATTTGCGAGAGTAAAAAATTATTTTTTGAATAATTTACTATAGAAAAGGCAATCCCTGGCGTAATTAAAATTTGCGACAGTAGAAAATTATTTTTTGAATAATTTACTATAGAAAAGGCAATCCCTGGCGCAATTAAAATTAGCGGCAGTAAAAAATTATTTTTTGAATAATTTACTATAGAAAAGGCAATCCCTGGCTTAATTAAAATTTGCGACAGTAAAAAATTAGTTTTTGAAAAATTTACTATAGAAAAGGCAATCCCTGGCTTAATTAAAATAGGCGACAGTAGAAAATTATTTTTTGAAAAATTAACTATAGAAAAGGCAATCCCTGGCGCAATTAAAATTTGCGACAATAAAAAATTTTGTTTTGAAAAATTTACTGTAGAAAAGGCAATCTCTGGCGGATTTAAAATTTGGGGCAGTAAAAAATTGTTTTTCAAAAATTTACTATAGAAAAGGCAATCCCTGGCGGATTTAAAATTTGCGACAGTAAAAAATTATTTTTGAAAAATTTACTGTAGAAAAGGCAATCCATGGCGTATTTAAAATTTGCGACAGTAAAAAATTATTTTTGAATAACTTACTGTAGAAAAGGCAATCCCTGGCGGATTTAAAATTTGCGACAGTAAAAAATTATTTTTTGAAAAATTTACTGTAGAAATGGCAATCCCTGGCGCATTTAAAATTTGCGACAGTATAAAATTAAATTTTGAAGAATTTACTATAGAAAAGGCAATCCCTGGCGTAATTAAAATTTGCGACAGTAAAAAATTATTTTTGAAAAATTTACTGTAGAAAAGGCAATCCCTGCCGGATTTAAAATTTGCGACAGTAAAAAATTATTTTTTGAAAAATTTACTGTAGAAAAGGCAATCCCTGGCGCAATTAAAATTTACGACAGTAAAAAATTATTTTTTGAATAATTTACTATAGAAAAGGCAATCCCTGGCGCAATTAAAATTTGCGTCAGTAAAAAATTATTTTTTGAAAAATTTACTGTAGAAAAGGCAATCCCTGGCGCAATTAAAATTTGCGACAGTAGAAAAATATTTTTTGAGAAATTTACTGTAGAAAAGGCAATCCCTGGCGTATTTAAAATTTGCGACAGTAAAAAATTATTTTTTGAAAAATTTACTATAGAAAAGGCAATCCCTGGCGGATTTAAAATTTGCGACAGTAAAAAATTATTTTTTGAAAAATTTAATGTAGAAAAGGCAATCCATGGCGTATTTAAAATTTGCGACAGTAAAAAATTATATTTTGAAAAATTTACTGTAGAAAAGGCAATCCCTGGCGGATTTAAAATTTGCGACAGTAAAAAATTATTTTTTGAAAAATTTACTGTAGAAAAGGCAATCCTTGGCGCAATTAAAATTTGCGACAGTATAAAATTAAATTTTGAAGAATTTACTATAGAAAAGGCAATCCCTGGCGTAATTAAAATTTGCGACAGTAAAAAATTATTTTTTGAAATATTTACTGTAGAAAAGGCAATCCCTGGCGCAATTAAAATTTGCGACAGTAAAAAATATTTTTTGAAAAATTTACTGTAGAAAAGGCAATCCCTGGCGCAATTAAAATTTGCGACAGTAAAAAATTATTTTTTGAATAATTTACTATAGAAAAGGCAACCTCTGGTGCAATTAAAATTTGCGACAGTAAAAAATTAATTTGTGAAAAATTTACTATAGAAAAGGCAATCCCTGGCGTAATTAAAATTTGCGACAGTAAAAAATGATTTTTTGAATAATTTACTATAGAAAAGGCAATGCCTGGCGCAATTAAAATTTGCGACAGTAAAAAATTATTTTTTGCAAAATTTACTATCGAAAAGGCAATCCCTGGCGTAATTAAAATTTGCGACAGTAAAAAATTATTTTTTGAAAATTTGCTGTAGAAAAGGCATTCTCTGGCGTAATTAAAATTTGCGACAGTAAAAAATTATTTTTTGAATAATTACTATAGAAAAGGCAATCCCTGGCGCAATTAAAATTTGCGACAGTAAAATATTATTTTTTGAAAAATTTACTATAGAAAAGGCAATCCTGGAGTATTTAAAATTTGCGACAGTAAAAAATAATTTTTTGAAAAATTTACTATAGAAAAGGCAATCCCTGGCGCAATTAAAATTTGCGACAGTAAAAAATTATTTTTTGAAAAATTTACTATAGAAAAGGCAATCCCTGCCGTAATTAAAATTTGCGACAGTAAAAAATTATTTTTTGAAAAATTTACTATAGAAAAGGCAATCCCCGGCGTAATTAAAATTTGCGACAGTAAAATATTATTTTTTGAAAAATTTACTATAGAAAAGGCAATACCTGGCGTAAATAAAATTTGCGACAGTAGAAAATTATTTTTTGAAAAATTTACTGTAGAAAAGGCAATCCCTGGCGCAATTAAAATTTGCGACAGTAAAAAATTATTTTTTGAAAAATTTACTATAGAAAAGGCAATCCCTGGCGCAATTAAAATTTGCGACAGTAAAAAATGATTTTTTGAAAAATTTACTATAGAAAAGGCAATCCCTGGCGCAATTAAAATTTGCGACAGTAAAATATTATTTTTTGAAAAATTTACTATAGAAAAGGCAATCCCTGGCGTATTTAAAATTTGCGACAGCAAAAAATAATTTTTGAAAAATTTACTATAGAAAAGGCAATCCCTGGCGCAATTAAAATTTGCGACAGTAAAAAATTAATTTGTGAAAAATTTACTATAGAAAAGGCAATCCCTGGCGTAATTAAAATTTGCGACAGTAAAAAATTATTTTTTGAATAATTTACTATAGAAAAGGCAATCCCTGCCGTAATTAAAATTTGCGACAGTAAAAAATTATTTTTGAAAAATTTACTATAGATAAGGCAATCCCCGGCGTAATTAAAATTTGCGACAGTAAAATATTATTTTTTGAAAATTTACTATACAAAAGGCAATACCTGGCGTAAATAAAATTTTCGAGAGTAGAAAATTATTTTTTGAAAAATTTACTGTAGAAAAGGCAATCCCTGGCGTATTTAAAATTTGCGACAGTATAAAATTATTTTTTGAAAAATTTACTGTAGAAAAGGCAATCCCTGGCGTAATTAAAATTTGCGACAGTAGAAAGTTATTTTTTGAATAATTTACTATAGAAAAGGCAATCCCTGGCGCAATTAAAATTTGCGACAGTAAAAAATTATTTTTTGAAAAAATTACTGTAGAAGAGGCAATCCCTGGCGCAATTAAAATTTGCGACAGTAAAAAATTATTTTTGAAAAATTTACTGTAGAAAAGGCAATCCCTGGCGCAATTAAAATTTGCGACAGTAAAAAATTATTTTTTGAATAATTTACTATAGAAAAGGCAACCTCTGGTGCAATTAAAATTTGCGACAGTAAAAAATTAATTTGTGAAAATTTACTATAGAAAAGGCAATCCCTGGCGTAATTAAAATTTGCGACAGTAAAAAATTATTTTTTGAATAATTTACTATAGAAAAGGCAATGCCTGGCGCAATTAAAATTTGCGACAATAAAAAATTATTTTTTTGCAAAATTTACTATCGAAAAGGCAATCCCTGGCGTAATTAAAATTTGCGACAGTAAAAAATTATTTTTTGAAAAATTTGCTGTAGAAAAGGCATTCTCTGGCGTAATTAAAATTTGCGACAGTAAAAAATTATTTTTTGAATAATTTACTATAGAAAAGGCAATCCCTGGCGCAATTAAAATTTGCGACAGTAAAAAATTATTTTTTGAAAAATTTACTATAGAAAAGGCAATCCCTGGCGCAATTAAAATTTGCGACAGTAAAAAATGATTTTTTGAAAAATTTACTATAGAAAAGGCAATCCCTGGCGCAATTAAAATTTGCGACAGTAAAATATTATTTTTTGAAAAATTTACTATAGAAAAGGCAATCCCTGGAGTATTTAAAATTTGCGACAGTAAAAAATAATTTTTTGAAAAAATTTACTATAGAAAAGGCAATCCCTGGCGCAATTAAAATTTGCGACAGTAAAAAATTATTTTTTGAAAAATTTACTATAGAAAAGGCAATCCCTGCCGTAATTAAAATTTGCGACAGTAAAAAATTATTTTTTGAAAAATTTACTATAGAAAAGGCAATCCCCGGCGTAATTAAAATTTGCGACAGTAAAATATTATTTTTTGAAAAATTTACTATAGAAAAGGCAATACCTGGCGTAAATAAAATTTGCGACAGTAGAAAATTATTTTTTGAAAAATTTACTGTAGAAAAGGCAATCCCTGGCGCAATTAAAATTTGCGACAGTAAAAATTATTTTTTGAAAAATTTACTATAGAAAAGGCAATCCCTGGCGCAATTAAAATTTGCGACAGTAAAAAATGATTTTTTGAAAATTTACTATAGAAAAGGCAATCCCTGGCGCAATTAAAATTTGCGACAGTAAAATATTATTTTTTGAAAAATTTACTATAGAAAAGGCAATCCCTGGCGTATTTAAAATTTGCGACAGCAAAAAATAATTTTTTGAAAAATTTACTATAGAAAGGCAATCCCTGGCGCAATTAAAATTTGCGACAGTAAAAAATTAATTTGTGAAAAATTTACTATAGAAAAGGCAATCCCTGGCGTAATTAAAATTTGCGACAGTAAAAAATTATTTTTTGAATAATTTACTATAGAAAAGGCAATCCCTGCCGTAATTAAAATTTGCGACAGTAAAAAATTATTTTTGAAAAATTTACTATAGATAAGGCAATCCCCGGCGTAATTAAAATTTGCGACAGTAAAATATTATTTTTTGAAAAATTTACTATACAAAAGGCAATACCTGGCGTAAATAAAATTTTCGAGAGTAGAAAATTATTTTTTGAAAAATTTACTGTAGAAAAGGCAATCCCTGGCGTATTTAAAATTTGCGACAGTATAAAATTATTTTTTGAAAAATTTACTGTAGAAAAGGCAATCCCTGGCGTAATTAAAATTTGCGACAGTAGAAAGTTATTTTTTGAATAATTTACTATAGAAAAGGCAATCCCTGGCGCAATTAAAATTTGCGACAGTAAAAAATTATTTTTTGAAAAAATTACTGTAGAAGAGGCAATCCCTGGCGCAATTAAAATTTGCGACAGTAAAAAATTAATTTGTGAATAATTTACTATATAAAAGGCAATCCCTGGAGCAATTAAAATTTGCGACAGTAAAAAATTATTTTTTGCAAAATTTACTATAGAAAAGGCAATCCCTGGCGTAGTTAAAATTTGCGACAGTAAAAAATTATTTTTTGAAAAATTTACTGTAGAAATGGCAATCCCAGGCGTAATTAAAATTTGCGACAGTAAAAAATTATTTTTTGAATAATTTACTATAGGAAAGGCAATCCCTGGCGCAATTAAAATTTGCGACAGTAAAAAATTATTTTTTGAAAATTTACTATAGAAAAGGCAATCCTGGCGCAATTAAAATTTGCGACAGTAAAAAATTATTTTTTGAAAAATTTACTATAGAAAAGGCAATCCCCGGCGTAATTAAAATTTGCGACAATAAAAAATTTACTATATAAAAGGTAATCCCTGGCGTATTTAAAATTTGCTAGAGTAAAACATTATTTTTTGAATAATTTACTATAGAAAAGGCAATCCCTGGCGTAATTAAAATTTGCGACAGTAAAAAATTAGTTTTTGAAAAATTTACTATAGAAAAGGCAATCCTGGCGTAATTAAAATAGGCGACAGTAGAAAATTATTTTTTGAATAATTTACTATAGAAAAGGCAATCCCTGGCGCAATTAAAATTTGCGGCAGTAAAAAATTATTTTTTGAATTATTTACTATAGAAAAGGCAATCCCTGGCGTAATTAAAATTTGCGACAGTAAAAAATTAGTTTTTGAAAAATTTACTATAGAAAAGGCAATCCCTGGCGTAATTAAAATAGGCGATAGTAGAAAATTATTTTTTGAAAAATTTACTATAGAAAAGGCAATCCCTGGCGCAATTAAAATTTGCGACAATAAAAAATTTTGTTTTGAAAAATTTACTGTAGAAAAGGCAATCTCTGGCGGATTTAAAATTTGGGACAGTAAAAAATTGTTTTTCAAAAATTTACTATAGAAAAGGCAATCCCTGGCGGATTTAAAATTTGCGACAGTAAAAAAATATTTTTTGAAAAATTTACTGTAGAAAAGGCAATCCATGGCGTATTTAAAATTTGTGACAGTAAAAAATTATTTTTTGAAAAACTTACTGTAGAAAAGGCAATCCCTGGCGGATTTAAAATTTGCGACAGTAAAAATTATTTTTTGAAAAATTTACTGTAGAAAAGGCATTCCCTGGCGCAATTAAAATTTGCGACAGTATAAAATTAAATTTTGAAGAATTTACTATAGAAAAGGCAATCCCTGGCGTAATTAAAATTTGCGACAGTAAAAAATTATTTTTTGAAAAATTTACTGTAGAAAAGGCAATCCCTAGCGGATTTAAAATTTGCGACAGTAAAAAATTATTTTTTGAAAAATTTACTGTAGAAAAGGCAATCCCTGGCGCAAATAAAATTTGCGACAGTAAAAAATTATTTTTTGAATAATTTACTATAGAAAAGGCAATCCCTGGCGCAAATAAAATTTGCGACAGTAAAAAATTAATTTGTGAAAAATTTACTATAGAAAAGGCAATGCCTGGCGTAGTTAAAATTTGCGACAGTAAAAAATTATTTTTTGAATAATTTACTAAAAAAAGGCAATCCCTGGCGCAATTAAAATTTGCGACAGTATAAAATAATTTTTTGCAAAATTTACTATAGAATAGGCAATCCCTGGCGTAATTAAAATTTGCGACAGAAAAAAATTACTGTAGAAAAGGCATTCCCTGCGTAATTAAAATTTGCGACAGTAAAAAATTATTTTTTGAATAATTTACTATAGAAAAGGCAATCCCTGGCGCAATTAAAATTTGCGACAGTAAAAAACTATTTTTTGAAAAATTTACTATAGAAAAGGCAATCCTTGGCGCAATTAAAATTTGCGACAGTAAAAAATGATTTTTTGAAAAATTTACTATAGAAAAGGCAATCCCTGGCGCAATTAAAATTTGCGACAGTAGAAAATTATTTTTTGAATAATTTACTATAGAAAAGGCAATCCCTGGCGCAATTAAAATTTGCGACAGTAAAAAATTATTTTTTGAAAAATTTACTGTAGAAAAGGCAATCCCTGGCGCAATTAAAATTTGCGACAGTAGAAAATTATTTTTTGAAAAATTTACTGTAGAAAAGGCAATCCCTGGCGTATTTAAAATTTGCGACAGTAAAAAATTATTTTTTGAAAAATTTACTATAGAAAAGGCAATCCCTGGCGGATTTAAAATTTGCGACAGTAAAAATTATTTTTTGAAAAATTTAATGTAGAAAAGGCAATCCATGGCGTATTTAAAATTTGCGACAGTAAAAAATTATTTTTTGAAAAATTTACTATAGAAAAGGCAATCCCTGGCGCAATTAAATTTGCGACAGTAAAAAATTATTTTTTGCAAAATTTACTATCGAAAAGGCAATACCTGGCATAATTAAAATTTGAGACAGTAAAGAATTATTTTTTGAAAAATTTACTGTAGAAAAGGCATTCCCTGGCGTAATTAAACTTTGCGACATTAAAAAATTATTTTTTGAATAATTTACTATAGAAAAGGCAATCCCTGGCGCAATTAAAATTTGCGACAGTAAAAATTATTTTTTGAAAAATTTACTATAGAAAAGGCAATCCCTGGCACAATTAAAATTTGCGACAGTAAAAAATGATTTTTTGAAAAATTTACTATAGAAAAGGCAATCCCTGGCGCAATTAAAATTTGCGACAGTAAAATATTATTTTTTGAACAATTTACTACAGAAAAGGCAATCCCTGGCGTATTTAAAATTTGCGACAGTAAAAAATTATTTTTTGAAAAATTTACTATAGAAAAGGCAATCCCTGGCGCAATTAAAATTTGCGACAGTAAAAAATTATTTTTTGAAAAATTTACTATAGAAAAGGCAATCCCTGCCGTAATTAAAATTTGCGACAGTAAAAAATTATTTTTTTAAAAATTTACTATAAAAGGCAATACCTGGCGTAATTAAAATTTGCGACAGTAGAAAATTATTTTTTGAAAAATCTACTGTAGAAAAGGCAATCCCTGGCGTATTTAAAATTTGCGACAGTATAAAATTATTTTTTGAAAAATTTACTGTAGGAAAGGCAATCCCTGGCGTAATTAAAATTTGCGACAGTAGAAAATTATTTTTTGAATAATTTACTATAGAAAAGGCAATCCCTGGCGCAATTAAAATTTGCGACAGTAAAAAATTATTTTTTGAAAAATTTACTGTAGAAGAGGCAATCCCTGGCGCAATTAAAATTTGCGACAGTAGAAAATTATTTTTTGAAAAATTTACTGTAGAAAAGGCAATCCCTGGCGTATTTAAAATTTGCGACAGTAAAAAATTATTTTTTGAAAAATTTACTATAGAAAAGGCAATCCCTGGCGGATTTAAAATTTACGACAGTAAAAAATTATTTTTTGAAAAATTTACTGTAGAAAAGGCAATCCATGGCGTCTTTAAAATTTGCGACAGTAAAAAATTATTTTTTGAAAAATTTACTGTAGAAAAGGCAATCCCTGGCGGATTTAAAATTTGCGACAGTAAAAAATTATTTTTTGACAAATTTACTATAGGAAAGGCAATCCCTGGCGCAATTAAAATTTGCGGCAGTAAAAAATTATTTTTTGAAAAATTTACTGAAGAAAAGGCAACCCCTGGCGCAATTAAAATTTGCGAAAGTAGAAAATTATTTTTTGAAAAATTTACTGTAGAAACGGCAATCCATTGCGTATTTAAAATTTGCGACAGTAAAAAATTTTTTTTTGAAAAATTTACTGTAGAAAAGTCAATCTCTGGCGGATTTAAAATTTGCGACAGTAAAAAATTGTTTTTCAAAAATTTACTGTAGAAAAGGCAATACCTGGCGTATTTAAAATTTGCGACAGTAAAAAATTATTTTTTGAATAATTTACTATAGAAAAGGCAATCCCTGGCGCAATTAAAATTTGCGACAGTAAAAAACTAATTTGTGAAAAATTTACTATATAAAAGGCAATCCCTGGCGTAATTAAAATTTGCGACAGTAAAAAATTATTTTTTGAATAATTTACTATAGAAAAGGCAATCCCTGGCGCAATTAAAATTTGCGACAGTAAAAAATTATTTTTTGAAAAATTTACTATATAAAAGGCAATCCTTGGCGCAATTAAAATTTGCGACAGTAAAAAATTATTTTTTGAAAAATTTACTATAGAAAAGGCAATCCCCGGCGTAATTAAAATTTGCGACAATAAAAAATTTACTATAGAAAAGGCAATCCCTGGCGTATTTAAAATTTGCGAGAGTAAAAAATTATTTTTTGAATAATTTACTATAGAAAAGGCAATCCCTGGCGTAATTAAAATTTGCGACAGTAGAAAATTATTTTTTGAATAATTTACTATAGAAAAGGCAATCCCTGGCGCAATTAAAATTTGCGGCAGTAAAAAATTATTTTTTGAATAATTTACTATAGAAAAGGCAATCCCTGGCGTAATTAAAATTTGCGACAGTAAAAAATTAGTTTTTGAAAAATTTACTATAGAAAAGGCAATACCTGGCGTAATCAAAATAGGCGACAGTAGAAAATTATTTTTTGAAAAATTTACTATAGAAAAGGCAATCCCTGGCGCAATTAAAATTTGCGACAATAAAAAATTTTGTTTTGAAAAATTTACTGTAGAAAAGGCAATCTCTGGCGGATTTAAAATTTGGGACAGTAAAAAATTGTTTTTCAAAAATTTACTGCAGAAAAGGCAATACCTGGCGCAATTAAAATTTGCGACAGTAAAAAATTATTTTTTGCAAAATTTACTATAGAAAAGGCAATCCCTGGCGTAATTAAAATTTGCGACAGTAAAAAATTATTTTTTGAAAAATTTACTGTAGAAAAGGCAATCCCAGGCGTAATTAAAATTTGCGACAGTAAAAAATTATTTTTTGAATAATTTACTATAGAAAAGGCAATCCCTGGCATAATTAAAATTTGCGACAAAAAAAAATTATTTTTTGAAAAATTTACTGTAGAAAAGGCAACCCCTGGCGGAATTAAAATTTGCGACAGTAAAAAAATATTTTTTGAATAATTTAATATAGAAAAGGCAATCCCTGGCGTAATTAAAATTTACGACAGTATGAAATTAAATTTTTGTAAAATGTACTATAGAAAAGGCAATCCCTGGCGTAATTAAAATTTGCGACAGTAAAAAATTAGTTTTTGAAAAATTTACTATAGAAAAGGCAATCCCTGGCGTAATTAAAATAGGCGACAGTAGAAAATTATTTTTTGAAAAATTTACTATAGAAAAGGCAATCCCTGGCGCAATTAAAATTTGCGACAATAAAAAATTTACTATAGAAAAGGCAATCCCTGGCGAATTTAAAATTTGCGAGAGTAAAAAATTATTTTTTGAATAATTTACTATAGAAAAGGCAATCCCTGGCGCAATTAAAATTTGCGACAGTAAAAAATTTTTTTTTGCAAAATTTACTATAGAAAAGGCAATCCCTGGCGCAATTAAAATTTGCGACAGTAAAAAATTATTTTTTGAATAATTTACTATAGACAAGGCAATCCCTGGCGTAATTAAAATTTTCGACAGTAAAAAATTATTTTTTGAAAAATTTACTGTAGAAAAGGCAATCCTTGGCGCAATTAAAATTTGCGACAGTAAAAAATTATTTTTTGAAAAATTTAATGTAGAAAAGGCAATCCTTGGCGTAATTAAAATTTGCGACAGTAAAAAATTATTTTTTGGAAAATTTACTGTAGAAAAGGCAATCCCTGGTGTAATTAAAATTTGCGACAGTAAAAAATTATTTTTTGAATAATTTACTATATAAAAGGCAATCCCTGGCGCAATTAAAATTTGCGACAGTAAAAAATTATTTTTTGCAAAATTTACCATAGAGAATGCAATCCCTGGCGTAATTAAAATTTGCGACAGTAGGAAATTATTTTTTGAAAAATTTACTATAGAAAAGGCAATCCCTGGCGTAATTAAAATTTGCGACAGTAAAAGATTATTTTTTAAAAAATTTACTATAGAAAAGGCAATCCCCGGCGTTATTAAAATTTTCGACAGTAAAAAATTATTTTTTGAATAATTTACTGTAGAAAAGGCAATCCCTGGCGTAATTAAAATTTGCGACAGTAGAAAATTATTTTTTGAAAAATTTGCTATAGAAAAGGCAATCCCTGGCGTAATTAAAATTTGCGACAGTAAAAAATTATTTTTTGAAAAATTTACTGTAGAAAAGGCAATCCCTGGGGTAATTAAAATTTGCGAGAGTAAAAAATTATTTTTTGAATAATTTACTATAGAATAGGCAACCCCTGGCGCAATTAAAATTTGCGACAGTAGAAAATTATTTTTTGAATAATTTACTATAGAAAAGGCAATCCCTGGCGCAATTAAAATTTGCGGCAGTAAAAAATTATTTTTTGAATTATTTACTATAGAAAAGGCAATCCCTGGCGTAATTAAAATTTGCGACAGTAAAAAATTAGTTTTTGAAAAATTTACTATAGAAAAGGCAATCCCTGGCGTAATTAAAATAGGCGACAGTAGAAAATTATTTTTTGAAAAATTTACTATAGAAAAGGCAATCCCTGGCGCAATTAAAATTTGCGACAATAAAAAATTTTGTTTTGAAAAATTTACTGTAGAAAAGGCAATCTCTGGCGGATTTAAAATTTGGGACAGTAAAAAATTGTTTTTCAAAAATTTACTATAGAAAAGGCAATCCCTGGCGGATTTAAAATTTGCGACAGTAAAAAAATATTTTTTGAAAAATTTACTGTAGAAAAGGCAATCCATGTCGTGTTTAAAATTTGTGACAGTAAAAAATTATTTTTTGAAAAACTTACTGTAGAAAAGGCAATCCCTGGCGGATTTAAAATTTGCGACAGTAAAAATTATTTTTTGAAAAATTTACTGTAGAAAAGGCAATCCCTGGCGCAATTAAAATTTGCGACAGTATAAAATTAAATTTTGAAGAATTTACTATAGAAAAGGCAATCCCTGGCGTAATTAAAATTTGCGACAGTAAAAAATTATTTTTTGAAAAATTTACTGTAGAAAAGGCAATCCCTAGCGGATTTAAAATTTGCGACAGTAAAAAATTATTTTTTGAAAAATTTACTGTAGAAAAGGCAATCCCTGGCGCAAATAAAATTTGCGACAGTAAAAAATTATTTTTTGAATAATTTACTATAGAAAAGGCAATCCCTGGCGCAAATAAAATTTGCGACAGTAAAAAATTAATTTGTGAAAAATTTACTATAGAAAAGGCAATCCCTGGCGTAGTTAAAATTTGCGACAGTAAAAAATTATTTTTTGAATAATTTACTAAAGAAAAGGCAATCCCTGGCGCAATTAAAATTTGCGACAGTATAAAATAATTTTTTGCAAAATTTACTATAGAATAGGCAATCCCTGGCGTAATTAAAATTTGCGACAGAAAAAAATTATTTTTTGAAAAAATTACTGTAGAAAAGGCATTCCCTGGCGTAATTAAAATTTGCGACAGTAAAAAATTATTTTTTGAATAATTTACTATAGAAAAGGCAATCCCTGGCGCAATTAAAATTTGCGACAGTAAAAAATTATTTTTTGAAAAATTTACTATAGAAAAGGCAATCCCTGGCGCAATTAAAATTTGCGGCAGTAAAAAATTATTTTTTGAATTATTTACTATAGAAAAGGCAATCCCTGGCGTAATTAAAATTTGCGACAGTAAAAAATTAGTTTTTGAAAAATTTACTATAGAAAAGGCAATCCCTGGCGTAATTAAAATAGGCGACAGTAGAAAATTATTTTTTGAAAAATTTACTATAGAAAAGGCAATCCCTGGCGCAATTAAAATTTGCGACAATAAAAAATTTTGTTTTGAAAAATTTACTGTAGAAAAGGCAATCTCTGGCGGATTTAAAATTTGGGACAGTAAAAAATTGTTTTTCAAAAATTTACTATAGAAAAGGCAATCCCTGGCGGATTTAAAATTTGCGACAGTAAAAAAATATTTTTTGAAAAATTTACTGTAGAAAAGGCAAACCATGGCGTATTTAAAATTTGTGACAGTAAAAAATTATTTTTTGAAAAACTTACTGTAGAAAAGGCAATCCCTGGCGGATTTAAAATTTGGGACAGTAAAAATTATTTTTTGAAAAATTTACTGTAGAAAAGGCAATCCCTGGCACAATTAAAATTTGCGACAGTATAAAATTAAATTTTGAAGAATTTACTATAGAAAAGGCAATCCCTGGCGTAATTAAAATTTGCGACAGTAAAAAATTATTTTTTGAAAAATTTACTGTAGAAAAGGCAATCCCTAGCGGATTTAAAATTTGCGACAGTAAAAAATTATTTTTTGAAAAATTTACTGTAGAAAAGGCAATCCCTGGCGCAAATAAAATTTGCGACAGTAAAAAATTATTTTTTGAATAATTTACTATAGAAAAGGCAATCCCTGGCGCAAATAAAATTTGCGACAGTAAAAAATTAATTTGTGAAAAATTTACTATAGAAAAGGCAATCCCTAGCGTAGTTAAAATTTGCGACAGTAAAAAATTATTTTTTGAATAATTTACTAAAGAAAAGGCAATCCCTGGCGCAATTAAAATTTGCGACAGTATAAAATAATTTTTTGCAAAATTTACTATAGAATAGGCAATCCCTGGCGTAATTAAAATTTGCGACAGAAAAAAATTATTTTTTGAAAAAATTACTGTAGAAAAGGCATTCCCTGGCGTAATTAAAATTTGCGACAGTAAAAAATTATTTTTTGAATAATTTACTATAGAAAAGGCAATCCCTGGCGCAATTAAAATTTGCGACAGTAAAAAATTATTTTTTGAAAAATTTACTATAGAAAAGGCAATCCTTGGCGCAATTAAAATTTGCGACAGTAAAAAATGATTTTTTGAAAAATTTACTATTGAAAAGGCAATCCCTGGCGCAATTAAAATTTGCGACAGTAGAAAATTATTTTTTGAATAATTTACTATAGAAAAGGCAATCCCTGGCGCAATTAAAATTTGCGACAGTAAAAAATTATTTTTTGAAAAATTTACTGTAGAAAAGGCAATCCCTGGCGCAATTAAAATTTGCGACAGTAGAAAATTATTTTTTGAAAAATTTACTGTAGAAAAGGCAATCCCTGGCGTATTTAAAATTTGCGACAGTAAAAAATTATTTTTTGAAAAATTTACTATAGAAAAGGCAATCCCTGGCGGATTTAAAATTTGCGACAGTAAAAATTAGTTTTTGAAAAATTTAATGTAGAAAAGGCAATCCATGGCGTATTTAAAATTTGCGACAGTAAAAAATTATTTTTTGAAAAATTTACTATAGAAAAGGCAATCCCTGGCGCAATTAAAATTTGCGACAGTAAAAAATTATTTTTTGCAAAATTTACTATCGAAAAGGCAATACCTGGCATAATTAAAATTTGAGACAGTAAAGAATTATTTTTTGAAAAATTTACTGTAGAAAAGGCATTCCCTGGCGTAATTAAAATTTGCGACAGTAAAAAATTATTTTTTGAATAATTTACTATAGAAAAGGCAATCCCTGGCGCAATTAAAATTTGCGACAGTAAAAAATTATTTTTTGAAAAATTTACTATAGAAAAGGCAATCCCTGGCACAATTAAAATTTGCGACAGTAAAAAATGATTTTTTGAAAAATTTACTATAGAAAAGGCAATCCCCGGCGTAATTAAAATTTGCGACAATAAAAAATTTACTATAGAAAAGGCAATCCCTGGCGTATTTAAAATTTGCGAGAGTAAAAAATTATTTTTTGAATAATTTACTATAGAAAAGGCAATCCCTGGCGCAATTAAAATTTGCGGCAGTAAAAAATTATTTTTTGAATAATTTACTATAGAAAAGGCAATCCCTGGCGTAATTAAAATTTGCGACAGTAAAAAATTAGTTTTTGAAAAATTTACTATAGAAAAGGCAATACCTGGCGTAATCAAAATAGGCGACAGTAGAAAATTATTTTTTGAAAAATTTACTATAGAAAAGGCAATCCCTGGCGCAATTAAAATTTGCGACAATAAAAAATTTTGTTTTGAAAAATTTACTGTAGAAAAGGCAATCTCTGGCGGATTTAAAATTTGGGACAGTAAAAAATTGTTTTTCAAAAATTTACTGCAGAAAAGGCAATACCTGGCGCAATTAAAATTTGCGACAGTAAAAAATTATTTTTTGCAAAATTTACTATAGGAAAGGCAATCCCTGGCGTAATTAAAATTTGCGACAGTAAAAAATTATTTTTTGAAAAATTTACTGTAGAAAAGGCAATCCCAGGCGTCATTAAAATTTGCGACAGTAAAAAATTATTTTTTGAATAATTTACTATAGAAAAGGCAATCCCTGGCATAATTAAAATTTGCGACAAAAAAAATTATTTTTTGAAAAATTTACTGTAGAAAAGGCAATCCCTGGCGGAATTAAAATTTGCGACAGTAAAAAAATATTTTTTGAATAATTTAATATAGAAAAGGCAATCCCTGGCGTAATTAAAATTTACGACAGTATGAAATTAAATTTTTGTAAAATGTACTATAGAAAAGGCAATCCCTGGCGTAATTAAAATTTGCGACAGTAAAAAATTAGTTTTTGAAAAATTTACTATAGAAAAGGCAATCCCTGGCGTAATTAAAATAGGCGACAGTAGAAAATTATTTTTTGAAAAATTTACTATAGAAAAGGCAATCCCTGGCGCAATTAAAATTTGCGACAATAAAAAATTTACTATAGAAAAGGCAATACCTGGCGTATTTAAAATTTGCGAGAGTAAAAAATTATTTTTTGAATAATTTACTATAGAAAAGGCAATCCCTGGCGCAATTAAAATTTGCGACAGTAAAAAATTATTTTTTGCAAAATTTACTATAGAAAAGGCAATCCCTGGCACAATTAAAATTTGCGACAGTAAAAAATTATTTTTTGAATAATTTACTATAGAAAAGGCAATCCCTGGCGTAATTAAAATTTGCGACAGTAAAAAATTATTTTTTGAAAAATTTACTGTAGAAAAGGCAATCCCTGGGGTAATTAAAATTTGCGAGAGTAAAAAATTATTTTTTGAATAATTTACTATAGAATAGGCAACCCCTGGCGCAATTAAAATTTGCGACAGTAAAAAATTATTTTTTGCAAAATTTACCATAGAAAAGGCAATCCCTGGCGTAATTAAAATTTGCGACAGTAGAAAATTATTTTTTGAAAAATTTACTATATATAAGGCAATCCCTGGCGTAATTAAAATTTGCGACAGTAAAAAATTATTTTTTGAAAAATTTACTGTAGAAAAGTCAATCCCTGGGGTAATTAAAATTTGCGACAGTAAAAAACTATTTTTTGAATAATTTACTATAGAAAAGGCAATCCCTGGCGCAATTAAAATTTGCGACAGTAGAAAATTAATTTTTGAAAAATTTACTATAGAAAAGGCAATCCCTGGCGTATTTAAAATTTGCGACAGTAAAAAATTATTTTTTGAAAAATTTACTGTAGAAAAGGCAATCCCTGGCGCAATTAAAATTTGCGACAGTAAAAAATTATTTTTTGAATAATTTACTATAGAAAAGGCAATCCCTGGCGTAATTAAAATTTGCGACAGTAAAAAATTATTTTTTGAATTATTTACTATAGAAATGGCAATCCCTGGCGCAATTAACATTTGCGACAGTAAAAAATTATTTTTTGAATAATTTACTATAGAAAAGGCAATCCCTGGCGTAATTAAAATTTGCGACAGTAAAAAATTATTTTTTGAAAAATTTACTATAGAAAAGGCAATCCCTGGCGTAATTAAAATTTGCGACAGTAAAAAATTATTTTTTGAATTATTTACTATAGAAATGGCAATCCCTGGCGCAATTAACATTTGCGACAGTAAAAAATTATTTTTTGAATAATTTACTATAGAAAAGGCAATCCCTGGCGTAATTAAAATTTGCGACAGTAAAAAATTATTTTTTGAAAAATTTACTATAGAAAAGGCAATCCCCGGCGTAATTAAAATTTGCGACAGTAAAAAATTATTTTTTGAATTATTTGCTATAGAAAAGGCAATCCCTGGCGCAATTAAAATTTGCGACAGTAAAAAATTATTTTTTGAAAAATTTACTATAGAAAAGGCAATCCCTGGCGTAATTAAAATTTGCGACAGTAAAAAATTATTTTTTGAACAATTTGCTATAGAAAAGGCAATCCCTGGCGCAATTAAAATTTGCGAGAGTAAAAAATTATTTTTTGAAAAATTTACTATAGAAAAGGCAATCCCTGGCGCAATTAAAATTTGCGACAGTAAAAAATTATTTTTTGAAAATTTTACTGTAGAAAAGGCAACCCCTGGCGCAATTAAAATTTGCGACAGTAAAAAATTATTTTTTGAAAAATTTACTGTAGAAAAGGCAACCCCTGGCGCAATTAAAATTTGCGACAGTAAAAAATTATTTTTAGAATAATTTACTATAGAAAAGGCAATACTTGGCGTAATTAAAATTTGCGACAGTTGAAAATTATTTTTTGAATAATTTACTATAGAAAAGGCAATCCCTGGCGCAATTAAAATTTGGGACAGTAAAAAATTATTTTTTGAAAAATTTACAGTAGAAAAGGCAATCCCTGCCGCAATTAAAATTTGCGACAGTAGAAAATTATTTTTTGAAAAATTTACTGTAGAAAAGGCAATCCCAGGCGTATTTAAAATTTTGCGACAGTAAAAAATTATTTTTTGAAAAATTTACTATAGAAAAGGCAATCCCTGGCGGATTTAAAATTTGCGACATTAAAAAATTATTTTTTGAAAAATTTACTGTAGAAAAGGCAATCCCTGGCGGAATTAAAAGTTGCGACAGTAGAAAATTATTTTGTGAATAATTTAGCTATAGAAAAGGCAATCCTTGGCGCAATTAAAATTTGCGATAATAAAAAATTATTTTTTGAAAAATGTACTGTAGAAAAGGCAATCCCTGGCGCAATTAAAATTTGCGAAAGTAGAAAATTATTTTTTGAAAAATTTACTGTAGAAACGGCAATCCATGGCGTATTTAAAATTTGCGACAGTAAAAAATTATTTTTTGAAAAATTTACTGTAGAAAAGGCAATCCCTGGCGGATTTAAAATTTGCGACAATAAAAAAATATTTTTTGAAAAATTTAATGTAGAAAAGGCAATCCCTGGCGCAATTAAAATTTGCGACAGTGTAAAATTAAACTTTGAAAAATTTACTATAGAAAAGGCAATCCCTGCCATAATTAAAATTTGCGACAGTAAAAAATTATTTTTTGAAAAATTTACTGTAGAAAAGGCAATCCCTGGCGGATTTAAAATTTGCGACAGTAAAAAATTATTTTTTGAAAAATTTACTGTAGAAAAGGCAATCCCTGGCGCAATTAAAATTTGCGACAGTAAAAAATTATTTTTTGAATAATTTACTATAGAAGAGGCAATCCCTGGCGCAATTAAAATTTGCGACAGTAGAAAATTATTTTTTGAATAATTTACTATAGAAAAGGCAATCCCTGGCGCAATTAAAATTTGCGACAGTAAAAAATTATTTTTTGAAAAATTTACTGTAGAAAAGGCAATCCCTGGCGTAATTAAAATTTGCGACAGTAGAAAATTATTTTTTGAATAATTTACTATAGAAAAGGCAATCCCTGGCGCAATTAAAATTTGCGACAGTAGAAAATTAGTTTGTGAATAATTTACTATAGAATAGGCAATCCCTGGCGCAATTAAAATTTGCGACAGTAAAATATTATTTTTTGAAAAATGTACTGTAGAAAAGGCAATCCCTGGCGCTATTAAAATTTACGAAAGTAGAATATTATTTTTTGAAAAATTTACTGTAGAAACGGCAATCCAAGGCGTATTTAAAATTTGCGACAGTAAAAAATTATTTTTTGAAAAATTTACTGTAGAAAAGGCAATCCCTGGCGGATTTAAAATTTGCGACAGTAAAAAATTATTTTTTGAAAAATTTAATGTAGAAAAGGCAATCCCTGGCGCAATTAAAATTTGCGACAGTATAAAATTAAATTTTGAAAAATTTACTATAGAAAAGGCAATCCCTGGCGCAATTAAAATTGCTACAGTAGAAAATTATTTTGTGAATAATTTACTATAGAAAAGGCAATCCCTGGCGCAATTAAAATTTGCGACAGTAAAAAATTAAATTTTGAAAAATTTACTATAGAAAAGGCAATCCCTGGCATAATTAAAATTTGCGACAGTAAAAAATTATTTTTTGAAAAATTTACT
The DNA here is from genome assembly GCA_963930735.1 of Dioctria linearis. Classification (NCBI taxonomy): domain Eukaryota; kingdom Metazoa; phylum Arthropoda; class Insecta; order Diptera; family Asilidae; genus Dioctria; species Dioctria linearis. Next base: position 16,825 of record CAWVNZ010002547.1, on the reverse strand, counting down.
GTAGAAAAGGCAATCCCTGGCGCAATTAAAATTTGCGATAGTTTAAAATTATTTTTTGCAAAATTTACTATAGAAAAGGCAATCCCTGGCGTAATTAAAATTTGCGACAGTAAAAAATTATTTTTTGAAAAATTTACTGTAGAAAAGGCAATCCCTGGCGTAATTAAAATTTGCGACAGTAAAAAATTATTTTTTGAATAATTTACTATAGAAAAGGCAATCCCTGGCGCAATTAAAATTTGCGACAGTAAAAAATTATTTTTTGAAAAATTTACTATAGAAAAGGCAATCCCTGGCCAATTAAAATTTGCGACAGTAAAAAATGATTTTTTGACAAATTTACTATAGATAAGGCAATCCCTGGCGCAATTAAAATTTGCGAGAGTAAAATATTATTTTTTGAAAAATTTACTATAGAAAAGGCAATCCCTGGCGTATTTAAAATTTGCGACAGTAAAAAATTATTTTTTTGAAAAATTTACTATAGAAAAGGCAATCCCTGGCGCAATTAAAATTTGCGACAGTAAAAAATTATTTTTTGAAAAATTTACTATAGAAAAGGCAATCCCTGGCGTAATTAAAATTTGCGACAGTAAAAAATTATTTTTTGAAAAATTTACTATAGAAAAGGCAATCCCCGGCGTAATTAAAATTTGCGACAGTAAAATATTATTTTTTGAAAAATTTACTATAGAAAAGGCAATCCCTGGCGTAATTAAAATTTGCGACAGTAGAAAATTATTTTTTGATAAATTTACTGTAGAAAAGGCAATCCCTGGCGTATTTAAAATTTGCGACAGTATAAAATTATTTTTTGAAAAATTTACTATAGAAAACGCAATCCCTGGCGGATTTAAAATTTGCGACAGTAAAAAATTATTTTTTGAAAAATTTACTGTAGAAAAGGCAATCCCTGGCGTAATTAAAATTTGCGACAGTAGAAAATTATTTTTTGAATAATTTACTATAGAAAAGGCAATCCCTGGCGCAATTAAAATTTGCGACAGTAAAAAATTCTTTTTGAAAAATTTACTATAGAAAAGGCAATCCCCGGCGTAATTAAAATTTGCGACAGTAAAAAATTATTTTTTGAATAATTTACTGTAGAAAAGGCAATCCCTGGCGTAATTAAAATTTGCTACAGTAGAAAATTATTTTTTGAAAAATTTACTATAGAAAAGGCAATCCCTGGCGTAATTAAAATTTGCGACAGTAAAAAATTATTTTTTGAAAAATTTACTGTAGAAAAGGCAATCCCTGGGGTAATTAAAATTTGCGAGAGTAAAAAATTATTTTTTGAATAATTTACTATAGAATAGGCAACCCCTGGCGTAATTAAAATTTGCGACAGTAAAAGATTACTTTTTGAAAAATTTACTATAGAAAAGGCAATCCCCGGCGTAATTAAAATTTGCGACAGTAAAAAATTATTTTTTGAATAATTTACTATAGAAAAGGCAATCCCCGGCGTAATTAAAATTTGCGACAGTAAAAAATTATTTTTTGAATAATTTACTGTAGAAAAGGCAATCCCTGGCGTAATTAAAATTTGCGACAGTAGGAAATTATTTTTTGAAAAATTTACTATAGAAAAGGCAATCCCTGGCGTAATTAAAATTTGCGACAGTAAAAGATTATTTTTTGAAAAATTTACTATAGAAAAGGCAATCCCCGGCGTAATTAAAATTTGCGACAGTAAAAAATTATTTTTTGAATAATTTACTGTAGAAAAGGCAATCCCTGGCGTAATTAAAATTTGCGACAGTAGAAAATTATTTTTTGAAAAATTTACTATAGAAAAGGCAATCCCTGGCGTAATTAAAATTTGCGACAGTAAAAAATTATTTTTTGAAAAATTTACTGTAGAAAAGGCAATCCCTGGGGTAATTAAAATTTGCGAGAATAAAAAATTATTTTTTGAATAATTTACTATAGAATAGGCAACCCCTGGCGCAATTAAAATTTACGACAGTAAAAAATTATTTTTTGCAAAATTTACCATAGAAAAGGCAATCCCTGGCGTAATTAAAATTTGCGACAGTAGAAAATTATTTTTTGAAAAATTTACTATATATAAGGCAATCCCCGGCGTAATTAAAATTTGCGACAGTAAAAAATTATTTTTGAAAAATTTACTATAGAAAAGGCAATCCCCGGCGTAATTAAAATTTGCGACAGTAAAAAATTATTTTTTGAAAAATTTACTATAGAAAAGGCAATCCCTGGCGTAATTAAAATTTGCGACAGTAAAAAATTATTTTTTGAAAAATTTACTGTAGAATAGGCAATCCCTGGCGCAATTAAAATTTGCGACAGTATAAAATTATTTTTTGAAAAATTTACTATAGAAAAGGAAATACCTGGCGCAATTAAAATTTGCGACAGTAAAATATTATTTTTTGAAAAATTTTGTATAGAAAAGGCAATCCCTGGCGTATTTAAAATTTGCGACAGTAAAAAATTATTTTTTGAAAAATTTACTATAGAAAAGGCAATCCCCGGCGTAATTAAAATTTGCGACAGTAAAATATTATTTTTTGAAAAATTTACTATAGAAAAGGCAATCCCTGGCGTAATTAAAATTTGGGACAGTAGAAAATTATTTTTTGATAAATTTACTGTAGAAAAGGCAATCCCTGGCGTATTTAAAATTTGCGACAGTAAAAAATTATTTTTGAAAAATTTACTATAGAAAAGGCAATCCCCGGCGTAATTAAAATTTGCGACAGTAAAAAATTATTTTTTGAAAAATTTACTATAGAAAAGGCAATCCCTGGCGTAATTAAAATTTGCGACAGTAAAAAATTATTTTTTGAAAAATTTACTGTAGAATAGGCAATCCCTGGCGCAATTAAAATTTGCGACAGTATAAAATTATTTTTTGAAAAATTTACTATAGAAAAGGAAATACCTGGCGCAATTAAAATTTGCGACAGTAAAATATTATTTTTTGAAAAATTTTGTATAGAAAAGGCAATCCCTGGCGTATTTAAAATTTGCGACAGTAAAAAATTATTTTTTGAAAAATTTACTATAGAAAAGGCAATCCCCGGCGTAATTAAAATTTGCGACAGTAAAAAATTATTTTTGAAAAATTTACTATAGAAAAGGCAATCCCCGGCGTAATTAAAATTTGCGACAGTAAAAAATTATTTTTTGAAAAATTTACTATAGAAAAGGCAATCCCTGGCGTATTTAAAATTTGCGATAGTATGAAATTATTTTTTGAAAAATTTACTATAGAAAAGGAAATACCTGGCGCAATTAAAATTTGCGACAGTAAAATATTATTTTTTGAAAAATTTTGTATAGAAAAGGCAATCCCTGGCGTATTTAAAATTTGCGACATTAAAAAATTATTTTTTGAAAAATTTACTATAGAAAAGGCAATCCCTGGCGCAATTAAAATTTGCGACAGTAAAAAATTATTTTTTGAAAAATTTACTATAGAAAAGGCAATCCCTGGCGTAATTAAAATTTGCGACAGTAAAAAATTATTTTTGAAAAATTTACTATAGAAAAGGCAATCCCCGGCGTAATTAAAATTTGCGACAGTAAAAAATTATTTTTTGAAAAATTTACTATAGAAAAGGCAATCCCTGGCGTAATTAAAATTTGCGACAGTAAAAAATTATTTTTTGAAAAATTTACTGTAGAATAGGCAATCCCTGGCGCAATTAAAATTTGCGACAGTATAAAATTATTTTTTGAAAAATTTACTATAGAAAAGGAAATACCTGGCGCAATTAAAATTTGCGACAGTAAAATATTATTTTTTGAAAAATTTTGTATAGAAAAGGCAATCCCTGGCGTATTTAAAATTTGCAACAGTAAAAAATTATTTTTTGAAAAATTTTCTATAGAAAAGGTAATCCCTGGCGCAATTAAAATTTGCGACAGTAAAAAATTATTTTTTGAAAAATTTACTATAGAAAAGGCAATCCCTGGCGTAATTAAAATTTGCGACAGTAAAAAATTATTTTTGAAAAATTTACTATAGAAAAGGCAATCCCCGGCGTAATTAAAATTTGCGACAGTAAAAAATTATTTTTTGAAAAATTTACTATAGAAAAGGCAATCCCTGGCGTAATTAAAATTTGCGACAGTAAAAAATTATTTTTTGAGAAATTTACTGTAGAATAGGCAATCCCTGGCGCAATTAAAATTTGCGACAATAAAAAATTATTTTTTGAATAATTTACTATAGAAAAGTCAATCCCTGGCGTAATTAAAATTTGCGACAGTATAAAATTAAATTTTGAAAAATTTACTATAGAAAAGGCAATCCCTGGCGTAATTAAAATTTGCGACAGTAAAAAATTAGTTTTTGAAAAATTTACTATAGAAAAGCCAATCCCTGGCGTAATTAAAATTTGCGACAGTAGAAAATTATTTTTTGAAAAATTTACTATAGAAAAGGCAATCCCTGGCGCAATTAAAATTTGTGACAGTAAAAAATTATTTTTTGAAAAATTTACTATAGAAAAGGCAATCCCTGGCGTATTTAAAATTTGCGACAGTAAAATATTATTTTTTGAAAAATTTTGTATAGAAAAGGCAATCCCTGGCGTATTTAAAATTTGCGACATTAAAAAATTATTTTTTGAAAAATTTACTATAGAAAAGGCAATCCCTGGCGCAATTAAAATTTGCGACAGTAAAAAATTATTTTTTGAAAAATTTACTATAGAAAAGGCAATCCCTGGCGTAATTAAAATTTGCGACAGTAAAAAATTATTTTTGAAAAATTTACTATAGAAAAGGCAATCCCCGGCGTAATTAAAATTTGCGACAGTAAAAAATTATTTTTTGAAAAATTTACTATAGAAAAGGCAATCCCTGGCGTAATTAAAATTTGCGACAGTAAAAAATTATTTTTTGAAAAATTTACTGTAGAATAGGCAATCCCTGGCGCAATTAAAATTTGCGACAGTATAAAATTATTTTTTGAAAAATTTACTATAGAAAAGGAAATACCTGGCGCAATTAAAATTTGCGACAGTAAAATATTATTTTTTGAAAAATTTTGTATAGAAAAGGCAATCCCTGGCGTATTTAAAATTTGCAACAGTAAAAAATTATTTTTTGAAAAATTTTCTATAGAAAAGGTAATCCCTGGCGCAATTAAAATTTGCGACAGTAAAAAATTATTTTTTGAAAAATTTACTATAGAAAAGGCAATCCCTGGCGTAATTAAAATTTGCGACAGTAAAAAATTATTTTTGAAAAATTTACTATAGAAAAGGCAATCCCCGGCGTAATTAAAATTTGCGACAGTAAAAAATTATTTTTTGAAAAATTTACTATAGAAAAGGCAATCCCTGGCGTAATTAAAATTTGCGACAGTAAAACATTATTTTTTGAGAAATTTACTGTAGAATAGGCAATCCCTGGCGCAATTAAAATTTGCGACAATAAAAAATTATTTTTTGAATAATTTACTATAGAAAAGTCAATCCCTGGCGTAATTAAAATTTGCGACAGTATAAAATTAAATTTTGAAAAATTTACTATAGAAAAGGCAATCCCTGGCGTAATTAAAATTTGCGACAGTAAAAAATTAGTTTTTGAAAAATTTACTATAGAAAAGCCAATCCCTGGCGTAATTAAAATTTGCGACAGTAGAAAATTATTTTTTGAAAAATTTACTATAGAAAAGGCAATCCCTGGCGCAATTAAAATTTGTGACAGTAAAAAATTATTTTTTGAAAAATTTACTATAGAAAAGGCAATCCCTGGCGTATTTAAAATTTGCGACAGTAAAAAATTAATTTGTGAAAAATTTACTATAGAAAAGGCAATCCCTGGCGCAATTAAAATTTGCGACAGTAAAAAATTATTTTTTGCAAAATTTACTATAGAAAAGGCAATCCACGGCGTAATTAAAATTTGCGACAGTAAAAAATTATTTTTTGAAAAATTTACTGTAGAAAAGGCAATCCCTGGTGCAATTAAAATTTGCGACAGTAAAAAATTATTTTTTGAAAAATTTACTATAGAAAAGGCAATCCCTGGCGTAATTAAAATTTGCGACAGTAAAAAATTGTTTTTTGAATAATTTGCTATAGAAAATGCAATCCCTGGCGTATTTAAAATTTGCGACAGTAAAAATTTTTTTTTTGAAAAATTTACTGTAGAAAAGGCAATCCCTGGCGTATTTCAAATTTGCGACAGTAAAAAATAATTTTTTGAATAATTTACTATAGAAAAAGCAATCCCTGGCGTATTTAAAATTTGCGACAGTAAAAAATTATTTTTTGAATAATTTACTATAGAAAAGGTAATCCCTGGCGTATTTAAAATTTGCGACAGTAAAAAATGAATTTGTGAAAAATTTACTATAGAGAAGGCAATCCCTGGCGTATTTAAAATTTGCGACAGTAAAAATTTTTTTTTTGAAAAATTTACTATAGAAAAGGCAATCCCTGGCGTATTTAAAATTTGCGACAGTAAAAAATTATTTTTTGAATAATTTACTATAGAAAAGGCAATCCCTGGCTATTTAAAATTTGCGACAGTAAAAAATTAATTTGTGAAAAATTTACTATAGAGAAGGCAATCCCTGGCGTATTTAAAATTTGCGACAGTAGAAAATTTTTTTTTGAATAATTTACTATAGAAAAGGCAATCCCTGGCGCAATTAAAATTTGCGACAGAAAAAAATTATTTTTTGAAAAATTTACTATAGAAAAGGCAATCCCTGGCGTATTTAAAATTTGCGACAGTAAAAAATTAATTTGTGAAAAATTTACTATAGTGAAGGCAATTCCTGGCGTATTTAAAATTTGCGACAGTAGAAAATTATTTTTTGAATAATTTACTATAGAAAAGGCAATCGCTGGCGCAATTAAAATTTGCGACAGTAAAAAATTATTTTTTGAAAAATTTACTATAGAAAAGGCAATCCCTGGCGTAGTTAAAATTTGCGACAGTAAAAAATTATTTTTTGAAAAATTTACTATAGAAAAGGCAATCCCCTGCGCAATTAAAATTTGCGACAGTAAAAAAATATTTTTTGACAAATTTACTATAGAAAAGGCAATCCCTGGCGCAATTAAAATTTGCGACAGTAAAAAATTAACTTTTGAAAAATTAACTGTAGAAAAGGCAATCCCTGGCGTATTTAAAATTTGCGACAGTAAAAAATTATTTTTTGAATAATTTACTATAGAAAAGGCAATACTTGGCGTATTTAAAATTTGCGACAGTAAAAAATTAATTTGTGAAAAATTTACTATAGAAAAGGCAATCCCTGGCGTATTTAAAATTTGCGACAGTAAAAAATAATTTTTTGAAAAATTTACTGTAGAAAAGGCAATCTCTGGCGTAGTTAAAATTTGCGACAGTAAAAAATTAATTTTTCAAAAATTTACTGTAGAAAAGGCAATCCCTGGCGTATTTTAAATTTGCGACAGTAAAAAATTATTTTTTGAATAATTTACTATAGAAAAAGCAATCCCTGGCGTATTTAAAATTTGGACAGTAAAAAAATATTTTTTGAATAATTTCCTATAGAAAAGGCAATCCCTGGCGTATTTAAAATTTGCGACAGTAAAAAATGAATTTGTGAAAAATTTACTATAGAGAAGGCAATCCCTGGCGTATTTAAAATTTGCGACAGTAAAAATTTTTTTTTTGAAAAATTTACTATAGAAAAGGCAATCCCTGGCGTATTTAAAATTTGCGACAGTAAAAAATTATTTTTTGAATAATTTACTATAGAAAAGGCAATCCCTGGCTATTTAAAATTTGCGACAGTAAAAAATTAATTTGTGAAAAATTTACTATAGAGAAGGCAATCCCTGGCGTATTTAAAATTTGCGACAGTAGAAAATTATTTTTTGAATAATTTACTATAGAAAAGGCAATCCCTGGCGCAATTAAAATTTGCGACAGTAAAAAATTATTTTTTGAAAAATTTACTATAGAAAAGGCAATCCCTGGCGTATTTAAAATTTGCGACAGTAAAAAATTAATTTGTGAAAAATTTACTATAGAGAAGGCAATTCCTGGCGTATTTAAAATTTGCGACAGTAGAAAATTATTTTTTGAATAATTTACTATAGAAAAGGCAATCCCTGGCGCAATTAAAATTTGCGACAGTAAAAAATTATTTTTTGAAAAATTTACTATAGAAAAGGCAATCCCTGGCGTAGTTAAAATTTGCGACAGTAAAAAATTATTTTTTGAAAAATTTACTATAGAAAAGGCAATCCCCTGCGCAATTAAAATTTGCGACAGTAAAAAAATATTTTTTGAAAAATTTACTATAGAAAAGGCAATCCCTGGCGCAATTAAAATTTGCGACAGTAAAAAATTAACTTTTGAAAAATTAACTGTAGAAAAGGCAATCCCTGGCGTATTTAAAATTTGCGACAGTAAAAAATTATTTTTTGAATAATTTACTATAGAAAAGGCAATACTTGGCGTATTTAAAATTTGCGACAGTAAAAAATTAATTTGTGAAAAATTTACTATAGAAAAGGCAATCCCTGGCGTATTTAAAATTTGCGACAGTAAAAAATAATTTTTTGGAAAAATTTACTGTAGAAAAGGCAATCTCTGGCGTAGTTAAAATTTGCGACAGTAAAAAATTAATTTTTCAAAAATTTACTGTAGAAAAGGCAATCCCTGGCGTATTTTAAATTTGCGACAGTAAAAAATTATTTTTTGAATAATTTACTATAGAAAAAGCAATCCCTGGCGTATTTAAAATTTGGACAGTAAAAAAATATTTTTTGAATAATTTCCTATAGAAAAGGCAATCCCTGGCGTATTTAAAATTTGCGACAGTAAAAAATGAATTTGTGAAAAATTTACTATAGAGAAGGCAATCCCTGGCGTATTTAAAATTTGCGACAGTAAAAATTTTTTTTTTGAAAAATTTACTATAGAAAAGGCAATCCCTGGCGTATTTAAAATTTGCGACAGTAAAAAATTATTTTTTGAATAATTTACTATAGAAAAGGCAATCCCTGGCTATTTAAAATTTGCGACAGTAAAAAATTAATTTGTGAAAAATTTACTATAGAGAAGGCAATCCCTGGCGTATTTAAAATTTGCGACAGTAGAAAATTATTTTTTGAATAATTTACTATAGAAAAGGCAATCCCTGGCGCAATTAAAATTTGCGACAGTAAAAAATTATTTTTTGAAAAATTTACTATAGAAAAGGCAATCCCTGGCGTATTTAAAATTTGCGACAGTAAAAAATTAATTTGTGAAAAATTTACTATAGAGAAGGCAATTCCTGGCGTATTTAAAATTTGCGACAGTAGAAAATTATTTTTTGAATAATTTACTATAGAAAAGGCAATCCCTGGCGCAATTAAAATTTGCGACAGTAAAAAATTATTTTTTGAAAAATTTACTATAGAAAAGGCAATCCCTGGCGTAGTTAAAATTTGCGACAGTAAAAAATTATTTTTTGAAAAATTTACTATAGAAAAGGCAATCCCCTGCGCAATTAAAATTTGCGACAGTAAAAAATTATTTTTTGAAAAATTTACTATAGAAAAGGCAATCCCTGGCGCAATTAAAATTTGCGACAGTAAAAAGTTAACTTTTGAAAAATTTACTGTAGAAAAGGCAATCCCTGGCGTATTTAAAATTTGCGACAGTAAAAAATTATTTTTTGAATAATTTACTATAGAAAAGGCAATACCTGGCGTATTTAAAATTTGCGACAGTAAAAAATTAATTTGTGAAAAATTTACTATAGAGAAGGCAATCCCTGGCGTATTTAAAATTTGCGACAGTAAAAAATAATTTTTTGAAAAATTTACAGTAGAAAAGGCAATCTCTGGCGTAATTAAAATTTGCGACAGTAAAAAATTAATTTTTGAAAAATTTACTGTAGAAAAGGCAATCCCTGGCGTATTTTAAATTTGCGACAGTAAAAAATTATTTTTTGAATAATTTACTGTAGAAAAGGCAATCCCTGGCGTATTTAAAATTTCCGATAGTAAAAAATTATTTTTTGAATAATTTACTGTAGAAACGGCAATCCCTGGCGCAATTAAAATTTGCGACAGTAAAAAATTATTTTTTGCAAAATTTACTATAGAAAAGGCAATCCCTGGCGTAATTAAAATTTGCGACAGTAAAAAATTATTTTTTGAATAATTTACTATAGAAAAGGCAATCCCTGGCGCAATTAAAATTTGCGACAGTAAAAAATTATTTTTTGCAAAATTTACTATAGAAAAGGCAATACCTGGCGTATTTAAAATTTGCGACAGTAAAAAATTAATTTGTGAAAAATTTACTATAGAGAAGGCAATCCCTGGCGTATTTAAAATTTGCGACAGTAAAAAATAATTTTTTGAAAAATTTACAGTAGAAAAGGCAATCTCTGGCGTAATTAAAATTTGCGACAGTAAAAAATTAATTTTTGAAAAATTTACTGTAGAAAAGGCAATCCCTGGCGTATTTTAAATTTGCGACAGTAAAAAATTATTTTTTGAATAATTTACTGTAGAAAAGGCAATCCCTGGCGTATTTAAAATTTCCGATAGTAAAAAATTATTTTTTGAATAATTTACTGTAGAAACGGCAATCCCTGGCGCAATTAAAATTTGCGACAGTAAAAAATTATTTTTTGCAAAATTTACTATAGAAAAGGCAATCCCTGGCGTAATTAAAATTTGCGACAGTAAAAAATTATTTTTTGAATAATTTACTATAGAAAAGGCAATCCCTGGCGCAATTAAAATTTGCGACAGTAAAAAATTATTTTTTGCAAAATTTACTATAGAAAAGGCAATCCCTGGCGCAATTAAAATTTGCGACAGTATAAAATTATTTTTTGAAAAATTTACTATAGAAAAGGAAATACCTGGCGCAATTAAAATTTGCGACAGTAAAATATTATTTTTTGAAAAATTTAGTATAGAAAAGGCAATCCCTGGCGTATTTAAAATTTCCAACAGTAAAAAATTATTTTTTGAAAAATTTACTATAGAAAAGGCAAACCCTGGCGGAATTAAAATTTGCGACAGTAAAAAATTATTTTTTGAAAAATTTACTATAGAAAAGGCAATCCCTGGCGTAATTAAAATTTGCGACAGTAAAAAATTATTTTTGAAAAATTTACTATAGAAAAGGCAATCCCCGGCGTAATTAAAATTTGCGACAGTAAAAAATTATTTTTTGAAAAATTTACTATAGAAAAGGCAATCCCTGGCGTAATTAAAATTTGCGACAGTAAAAAATTATTTTTTGAAAAATTTACTGTAGAATAGGCAATCCCTGGCGCAATTAAAATTTGCGACAATAAAAAATTATTTTTTGAATAATTTACTATAGAAAAGTCAATCCCTGGCGTAATTAAAATTTGCGACAGTATAAAATTAAATTTTGAAAAATTTACTATAGAAAAGGCAATCCCTGGCGTAATTAAAATTTGCGACAGTAAAAAATTAGTTTTTGAAAAATTTACTATAGAAAAGCCAATCCCTGGCGTAATTAAAATTTGCGACAGTAGAAAATTATTTTTTGAAAAATTTACTATAGAAAATGCAATCCCTGGCGCAATTAAAATTTGTGACAGTAAAAAATTATTTTTTGAAAAATTTACTATAGAAAAGGCAATCCCTGGCGTATTTAAAATTTGCGACAGTAAAAAATTAATTTGTGAAAAATTTACTATAGAAAAGGCAATCCCTGGCGCAATTAAAATTTGCGACAGTAAAAAATTATTTTTTGCAAAATTTACTATAGAAAAGGCAATCCACGGTGTAATTAAAATTTGCGACAGTAAAAAATTATTTTTTGAAAAATTTACTGTAGAAAAGGCAATCCCTGGTGCAATTAAAATTTGCGACAGTAAAAAATTATTTTTTGAAAAATTTACTATAGAAAAGGCAATCCCTGGCGTAATTAAAATTTGCGACAGTAAAAAATAATTTTTTGAATAATTTACTATAGAAAAGGCAATCCCTGGCTATTTAAAATTTGCGACAGTAAAAAATTGTTTTTTGAATAATTTGCTATAGAAAATGCAATCCCTGGCGTATTTAAAATTTGCGACAGTAAAAATTTTTTTTTTGAAAAATTTACTGTAGAAAAGGCAATCCCTGGCGTATTTCAAATTTGCGAGAGTAAAAAATAATTTTTTGAATAATTTACTATAGAAAAGGCAATCCTTGGCGTATTTAAAATTTGCGACAGTAAAAAATTATTTTTTGAATAATTTACTATAGAAAAGGCAATCCCTGGCGTATTTAAAATTTGCGACAGTAAAAAATGAATTTGTGAAAAATTTACTATAGAGAAGGCAATCCCTGGCGTATTTAAAATTTGCGACAGTAAAAATTTTTTTTTTGAAAAATTTACTATAGAAAAGGCAATCCCTGGCGTATTTAAAATTTGCGACAGTAAAAAATTATTTTTTGAATAATTTACTATAGAAAAGGCAATCCCTGGCTATTTAAAATTTGCGACAATAAAAAATTAATTTGTGAAAAATTTACTATAGAGAAGGCAATCCCTGGCGTATTTAAAATTTGCGACAGTAGAAAATTATTTTTTGAATAATTTACTATAGAAAAGGCAATCCCTGGCGCAATTAAAATTTGCGACAGTAAAAAATTATTTTTTGAAAAATTTACTATAGAAAAGGCAATCCCTGGCGTATTTAAAATTTGCGACAGTAAAAAATTAATTTGTGAAAAATTTACTATAGAGAAGGCAATTCCTGGCGTATTTAAAATTTGCGACAGTAGAAAATTATTTTTTGAATAATTTACTATAGAAAAGGCAATCCCTGGCGCAATTAAAATTTGCGACAGTAAAAAATTATTTTTTGAAAAATTTACTATAGAAAAGGCAAACCCTGGCGTAGTTAAAATTTGCGACAGTAAAAAATTATTTTTTGAAAAATTTATTATAGAAAAGGCAATCCCCTGCGCAATTAAAATTTGCGACAGTAAAAAATTATTTTTTGAAAAATTTACTATAGAAAAGGCAATCCCTGGCGCAATTAAAATTTGCGACAGTAAAAAATTAACTTTTGAAAAATTTACTGTAGAAAAGGCAATCCCTGGCGTATTTAAAATTTGCGACAGTAAAAAATTATTTTTTGAATAATTTACTATAGAAAAGGCAATACCTGGCGTATTTAAAATTTGCGACAGTAAAAAATTAATTTGTGAAAAATTTACTATAGAGAAGGCAATCCCTGGCGTATTTAAAATTTGCGACAGTAAAAAATAATTTTTTGAAAAATTTACTGTAGAAAAGGCAATCTCTGGCGTAATTAAAATTTGCGACAGTAAAAAATTAATTTTTGAAAAATTTACTGTAGAAAAGGCAATCCCTGGCGTATTTTAAATTTGCGACAGTAAAAAATTATTTTTTGAATAATTTACTATAGAAAAAGCAATCCCTGGCGTATTTAAAATTTGGACAGTAAAAAAATATTTTTTGAATAATTTACTATAGAAAAGGCAATCCCTGGCGTGTTTAAAATTTGCGACAGTAAAAAACGAATTTGTGAAAAATTTACTATAGAGAAGGCAATCCCTGGCGTATTTAAAATTTGCGACAGTAAAAATTTTTTTTTTGAAAAATTTACTATAGAAAAGGCAATCCCTGGCGTATTTAAAATTTGCGACAGTAAAAAATTATTTTTTGAATAATTTACTATAGAAAAGGCAATCCCTGGCTATTTAAAATTTGCGACAGTAAAAAATTAATTTGTGAAAAATTTACTATAGAGAAGGCAATCCCTGGCGTATTTAAAATTTGCGACAGTAGAAAATTATTTTTTGAATAATTTACTATAGAAAAGGCAATCCCTGGCGCAATTAAAATTTGCGACAGTAAAAATTATTTTTTGAAAAATTTACTATAGAAAAGGCAATCCCTGGCGTATTTAAAATTTGCGACAGTAAAAAATTAATTTGTGAAAAATTTACTATAGAGAAGGCAATTCCTGGCGTATTTAAAATTTGCGACAGTAGAAAATTATTTTTTGAATAATTTACTATAGAAAAGGCAATCCCTGGCGCAATTAAAATTTGCGACAGTAAAAAATTATTTTTTGAAAAATTTACTATAGAAAAGGCAATCCCTGGCGTAGTTAAAATTTGCGACAGTAAAAAATTATTTTTTGAAAAATTTACTATAGAAAAGGCAATCCCCTGCGCAATTAAAATTTGCGACAGTAAAAAATTATTTTTTGAAAAATTTACTATAGAAAAGGCAATCCCTGGCGCAATTAAAATTTGCGACAGTAAAAAATTAACTTTTGAAAAATTTACTGTAGAAAAGGCAATCCCTGGCGTATTTAAAATTTGCGACAGTAAAAAATTATTTTTTGAATAATTTACTATAGAAAAGGCAATACCTGGCGTATTTAAAATTTGCGACAGTAAAAAATTAATTTGTGAAAAATTTACTATAGAGAAGGCAATCCCTGGCGTATTTAAAATTTGCGACAGTAAAAAATAATTTTTTGAAAAATTTACTGTAGAAAAGGCAATCTCTGGCGTAATTAAAATTTGCGACAGTAAAAAATTAATTTTTGAAAAATTTACTGTAGAAAAAGCAATCCCTGGCTTATTTTAAATTTGCGACAGTAAAAAATTATTTTTTGAATAATTTACTATAGAAAAAGCAATCCCTGGCGTATTTAAAATTTGGACAGTAAAAAAATATTTTTTGAATAATTTGCTATAGAAAAGGCAATCCTGGCGTATTTAAAATTTGCGACAGTAAAAGATTAATTTGTGAAAAATTTACTATAGAGAAGGCAATCCCTGGCGTATTAAAAATTTGCGATAGTAAGAAATTATTTTTTGAAAAATTTACTGTAGAAAAGGCAATCCCTGGCGTATTTAAAATTTGCTACAGTAAAAAATAATTTTTTTGAAAAATTTACTGTAGAAAAGGCAATCCCTGGCGTATTTAAAATTTGCGACAGTAAAAAATTATTTTTTGAATAATTTACTATAGAAAAGGCAATCCCTGGCGTATTTAAAATTTGCGACAGTAAAAAATTATTTTTTGAATAATTTACTATAGAAAAGGCAATTCCTGGCGTATTTAAAATTTCCGACAGTAAAAAATTAATTTGTGAAAAATTTACCATAGAGAAGGCAATTCCTGGCGTATTTAAAATTTGCGAGATTAAAAAATTATTTTTTGAAAAATTTACTGTAGAAAAGGCAATCCTTGGCGTAATTAAAATTTGCGACAGTAAAAAATTATTTTTTTTTAAATTTACTGTAGAAAAGGCAATCCCTGGCGTAATTAAAATTTGCGACAGTAAAAAATTATTTTTTGAATAATTTACTATAGAAAAGGCAATCCCTGGCGCAGTTAAAATTTGCGACAGTAAAAAATTATTTTTTGCAAAATTTACTATAGAAAAGGCAATCCCTGGCGTAATTAAAATTTGCGGCAGTTGAAAATTATTTTTTGAAAAATTTAATAGAAAAGTCAATCCCTGGCGTAATTAAAATTTGCGACAGTAAAAAATTCTTTTTTGAAAAATTTACTATAGAAAAGGCAATCCCCGGCGTAGTTAAAATTTGCGACAGTAAAAAATTATTTTTTGAATAATTTACTATAGAAAAGGCAATCCCTGGCGCAATTAAAATTTGCGACAGTAAAAAATTATAAATTTGCGACAGTAAAAAATTAATTTGTGAAAAATTTACTATATAAAAGGCAATCCCTGGCGTAATTAAAATTTGCGATAGTAAAAAATTATTTTTTGAATAATTTACTATAGAAAAGGCAATCCATCCCTGGCGCAATTAAAATTTGCGACAGTAAAAAATTATTTTTTGCAAAATTTACTATAGAAAAGGCAATCCCTGGCGTAATAAAATTTGCGAAATTAAAAAATGATTTTTTGAATAATTTACTATAGAAAAGGCAATCCCTGGCGCAATTAAAATTTGCGAGAGTAAAATATTATTTTTTGAAAAATTTACTGTAGAAACGGCAATCCATGGCGTATTTAAAATTTGCGACAGTAAAAAATTATTTTTTGAAAAATTTACTGTAGAAAAGGCAATCTCTGGCGGATTTAAAATTTGCGACAGTAAAAAATTATTTTTTGAAAAATTTAATGTAGAAAAGGCAATCCCTGGCATAATTAAAATTTGCGACAGTAAAAAATTATTTTTTGAAAAATTTACTGTAGAAAAGGCAATCCCTGGCGGATTTAAAATTTGCGACAGTAAAAAATTATTTTTTGGAAATTTACTGTAGAAAAGGCAATCCCTGGCGTAATTAAAATTTGCTACAATAAAAAATTATTTTTTTGCAAAATTTACTATAGAAAAGGCAATCCCTGGCGCAATTAAAATTTGCGACATTAAAAAATTATTTTTTGAATAATTTACTATAGAAAAGGCAATCACTGGCGTAATTAAAATTTTCGACAGTAAAAAATTAGTTTTTGAAAAATTTACTATAGAAAAGGCAATCCCTGGCGCAATTAAAATTTGCGACAGTAAAAAATTATTTTTTGAATAATTTACTATAGAAAAGGCAATCCCTGGCGTAATTCAAATTTGCGACAGTAAAAAATAATTTTTTGAAAAATTTACTGTAGAAAAGGCAACCCCTGGCGTAATTAAAATTTGCGACAGTAAAAAATTAGTTTTTGAATAATTTACTATAGAAAAGGAAATCCCTGGCGTATTTAAAATTTGCGACAGTAAAAAATTAATTTGTGAAAAATTTACTATAGAAAAGGCAATCCCTGGCGCAATTAAAATTTGCGACAGTAAAAAATTATTTTTTGAAAAATTTACTACAGAAAAGGCAATCCCTGGCGCAATTAAAATTTGCGAAAGTATAAGATTAA
>CAWVNZ010002546.1:0-26237 GCA_963930735.1 Dioctria linearis | reverse complement strand
CTGGACGGTCAGGCAGGAGAGCCCTGTAGGGCGCGCGGTTTTCCTCCCAGGCCCGCGTCCTCCCTTGATGACTGCCCGCGCCCACAAGACGATACGCGACAGTCACGACCTGACGGACGATCGGGCCAGGCATCGGTTGGTCGGGCGCGAGGCGGCCAACACCTGAAGCGCCCGGCACCCGATGCGGGTGACACGCCACCTGTGGTTCCGAGCGCGCGAGGGTCGATATCGGACGACTGAATCACGCGGCTGCGCGTTGCTCGACGTGCGATTTGAGCGCCTCGTTCATTTTCTCAAAACTTTTGACGACCTTCTCCTCCATGCCCCGCCAGACAAGCGGCACCAGAATGCCACTGAAAACCTCGGACTGTTTGAAAGTCGTGGAGCCGTCTTCATGAGAGATCAGCTCGAACTCATGCCGGCCGTCAAAAAGCCCCGGGATGACGAACCGCCCCATCCACGCCAGTTTGCAATGTGGTTCGAACGCGACAATCTGCGGCTTGAACTTCATCTTGCCACCACCCACCATGTGAAGCTGCGTTGATAGCTTCTCGCCCTTGCCCGGCTTGCCATCGATTTTTTGAATAAATGGGTTCCAGTCCCCATAAGCGGGAAAATCAGTCAAACAGTTCCAGATTTCCGAGCAGGATGCGGCGATCGTGATCGAGGTTGCGACGGATTTTACCATAGTCGTCCCTTTCCCTTGGATGCATCAGCATGATGCAGTTTTCTGGAAATGTGCGCAACAACGTCACGCGCGTGGCTACGCAAAAAGAAATGATCTCCTGCAATCTCGATATAATCGGCTGCGGCCCTGCTTTCCCTTCCCCATCCCAAATACTCCTCGGGAGAAAGGGTTTCATCGTTTGCACCGATCAGCACCGTCAGCGGACAATCAATTTGCGTCAGGGGATCAAACCTGTTGCGCTCGCACACTTGCAGGTCATTACGAATGATTGGGACGTAGAAATCGAGGAAAGGCCGATTCTGCATCGCCTCGCCCGAGAGGCCCCCGAAACTTTCGACGATTTCCAGTAAATCGTCATGACCTCGACCCACCACAGATCGATATCTGTAGGGATGACAAGGCGCCCGATGCGCAGCAACAAACAGATGAACTGGTGACGCCTTCCCGCGAGGCGTCAAGGCCTGCGCGACACGCAACGCCAATCCCGCGCCCATCGAATGCCCGTAAAGCGCAAACGGTAAATCATCGTAATCTGAAAGTTGCGCCGTAATTTCCGCGACGATCTCATCAGGATCGCTGATGAGAGGCTCCGAGGCCCTGTCTTCACGTCCCGGGAGCTGCACGCCGATCAACTCCAGCCAATCAGGTGCAAAATTGCCCCACTCCTGAAAGACAGAGGTGCCCGCCCCTGCGTAGGGCAGACAAAACAGGCGCACGCTTGCGCCATGTTGCCGACGAAGGCTCGGAGCCAGCGTTTCTGCATTGTGTCCTGTAAATCAAGCAACATCAGGCACCCTTATGATAACCGAAACGCGCGTGAAGCAAACCCTGCTGAAGGCGCCCCGCGACTCTGAGAAGGGCGCTTTGAGCCGTTTCCGCCAAAATGGACGAGATGATAAATTTTTTGAGAAGCCTGAAATGATTTGGCGCCCCATGCGTGTCGTCGAAAGCAATCAACCGCGCGCCCGGCCTGTCGTGCCGCACCCTTTGCAGCTCTTCTGCCGGAATGATCTCATCTCGCAAGGCGCCCGCGTAATAAAGCGGGACTCTTGACCGTTTGAGGGTATCTTCTGGCAGCGCCAACGCTGGTAGCGTGTCCGGCAGCGCCTCAGGCGGCGTTCGGCAGACATGCGCAAGGGTTTGTTGCGTGAGCTTGGGCACGCGGGTCCACCAGTCCCGATCATTGAAAAATGCATGAAGCGGCGCACCAACCGTCGTGACAGCAGCGATCCGCGCGTCTACGCACGCCTGTTGCAACGCGAGGTTGCCGCTAAAACTGAAGGCAACCAGATGCGCGCGCGTAAAATGCGATGCCTCTCGCGCATCATCGAGGAGCGCTGAAATGAATGCGGGAGAGTCGCGGTCATATCGCAGGATGTTCTCCCCGACGCCCGGCATCTCCGCAAGCAAAACGGAAACGCCCAGTTTGCGTCCTGCATCCAGAAATGCCCGCCATTGCTCCTTGGTCGAGACAATACCACCGCACACGAACAGGATTGGTGCGACACGCCACAATCGTAAAGATAGTACGGGATATCCACATCTCTAAAGCGACAGACCCGTCGGGTGACCGGCACAGGGCGTTTTGAGCCCAACGCGTTAAAAAGCGCGATCGCGCGATGTTGGGCCTGCAGCATGGATGGCGTCGTTACATAGGGAAAGCGCGCAAGGTTTGCATATTCAAAAGCGGCGGCAGGATCGCCTCGTTTCTGCGCAAGCTCAGCCCGAGAGACAAACCGGGTCGTCCAATCCGCGTCACCATCACCCCCGATACTGTCGATCCCCGCCAGCAGGGATGCAAACTCCCGCTGATCCATCCCCTGCGCAATTGCATGCAGACGGACAAATTCCTTCGCTTCATCCAGAAGATCCATCATCTCAACACCTGTCAGAAAAGGCGTGCCGCGGATGCGCGCACCGCAGGACACGCACAAGCCGTTACTTCGCCATTTGGGAGAGGCCGCCGTAGAAGATCTCACGAACGATGCGGCGCTTGATGAACGGAAGCCGCTGGATGGTACGGTAGAACCCTCTGCGCAAGGCCGAGCGGAAGCGCCCCTGAACCCGAAACAAACGCTCCTGGCGATTTTGAAATTTTGCGATAAAGCGCAGGCACTTGCGTCGCTCAGCCTCAAAATTCTCCAGCTCGTGCGCACAGATCAGACCATCGGGTTTGATCTGTAATCGGGCCGAGATGACCCGTGCCAGTGCTTCAGCATCAAAAAGCGACATCTTGACCCCTTGCCCCATGATGGGTGAGAGCGTATGCGCAGCGTCCCCGATAAAGACGAGCCCGTCATAACTCCATCGATCAATCTCGCTCGTGAAGACATCCAGTAACTGCACATCATCCCAGGATGTGACACCCGTTTTGATCGCGTCTTTCAGACGTGGCTCAAGTTCACCGATGACCTGCTGGAAATGCTCCAGACCACGGCGGCGGAATTCGCCAAATGCGCCCGGCGGGACATTGAAACCAACACGGAGCCCGTCAGGATAGGTGGGCAACAGGACGATCTGGCGCGACCCATTGATATTTACACTGGAGGCATGCTCCCAGTTAGCTGGCCGTTGCAGTGAGAACCACACGATGTCCCGCGGTATTTTTTTTATCTTCGCTTCAACCCCGGCCAGCTTTCGCATGTCTGAATACCGGCCATCGCCGCCACAACGAGCTGGCAGTTGACTCGACATTCGCCGGATCGATTGGCAAGGCGGACGCCGGTGACCTGACCCTGCTCGTTACGCAGCAATTCCCGTGGGACCGTACCGTTAAAAAACGAAAATGATGGGTGACGCTCAGCCGCCTCTACCAATCCCGAGAGGAGAACCGGTTGCGGGAAGTCCGTGACGTAATCAATTTCTTGATGTTGGCCCTGCATATCGAGCGCAAGAAGCTTTTCACCGTTTTCCGAGACCGTCACACTTTTGGTGCGCATGTAGCCATGAGTAAAGCAATGGCCCAGTCCATTACGCTCCAGCAGCAAGCGTGCATCGGGCGACAGGGATTCACCGCGAAACTCACGTTTGAAGGACTTGGCCCTTTCAACGAGCAGGACCTTGATCCCCTGTCTGGCCAGCTGAAAGGCGAGGAAAGCGCCTCCAGGTCCCGAGCCAATCACGCAGACCGTCGTGTCGAGCGTTTCGGGCAAAACTTCGATTTGGTCCCTGCCGGTGGGGATATTCATCTGTTCCATATTCTTCTCAATGTTGTTTAGGCGTTTCAGAATAGGCCTCTATCTTCGAGGCAATTTCGGACAGGATCTGCGCCGCGAGCGCACCGTCCATGACACGATGGTCAAAGACCATTGTTAAAGGCATGATTGGCCGGGGCACGATCCGGTCCTTCAGCCAGATGGGCCGCTCACGTATCCGGGCCACACCGAAGGCGAGCGTGTTTGCGCTTATCGGGACAAATCCATCGATATCAGCGCCGCCGAGTGAACTCAGCGTGAAGCTCCCATGCACTGCCTGCCGCCGCTGCGGCCGTGCCATAAGCCAATTATAGATCTTCTGACCAACCGGGACGGGCAGGGCGTTCAGTTTTCGGACCCTGGCGAAGTCGATGCCATCTTCGTAACGGCTCTCCTTCACCCGATTGAGGGCGCGCTGGATATCGTCGAGTGACGCACGGTCGCTGTCCTCGATCAGGCAAGACAGGACAGCGCGTGTATCAAGGCCAGACTTATCGACGGCCACCTTGGCCGTCACACGGTCAAACAATGCGATCCTCGGGCGCACGCCATCAATCAAGCAACTGTTCGCCTGAGGATAATCTCGTAAGATCTCGGAAATCGCCTTCACGAGATAACTGGTGACGCTAACCCGCGGCGCATCGATGTCCGCGCCTTGATATGATGCGCGATGGTCATGGATTGCGGTCATATCGAGCGCCCGGTGCAAGATCACCGGCGCCGTATGGCGTTGCACATGGCGAGAGAAGTAGTAGGTATGCCGACGGTATTTCGGAAACGCCGCCAATGTTGGGCCGTCACCCATTGGACAGGGCCTCTTGCCGCACGAGATCGACAAGCTCTTCGACATGGGTAAATGACAGGTATCGACGGATTGGGAGCTTGATGGACAGGTCAGACTCGATCTGCGGAATAAGGCGCATCGCCGCGACAGAATCCCAGTTCTCGAGGTCCGCAAAGCGCGTTTGCGGGGTAATCCCTGATACGTCGCCGTCTGTGGTGAGCGCGATCAACGCGGCAACCCGGGAAAACTCAGACATAGCTTATCTCCTCTCGAAACGACGTGAAGTGGATCCAGTCTGCCGGACAGGGCGCCTCGGCCCATCGGGCGATAAAATTTTGCGTGCCGTCAGCGTCGGGCGGCGCTGGCTCAAAACCATTCTGGCGGTAAAAGGACGCAAAACGCGTGTTTTTGGCTGAAGGCGAATATTGCCCGCATACGACTGCCCAACCCGCCCCAGCAGCAATTCTACGAAGCTCGTAGAGGACGCGCTCTGCGATCCCCCGGGAAAAGACGCGGCAACTCAGCAGGAAATTTCGCACGATCAGGATGTCGACCTTTTTCTCGGTCAACACCGCGCCAATCAGGCCGTTATCCCCAAAACGGTCGCCAGAACGGATGGCATGAACCTGCCAGTCGGGATCTGCGATAAGGTGACGCAGCTGTGCCGGCGTCAGGCGAATGGTCGTGAGGTTGAATTGGTTGGTTTTCTGTGACAGTTGCGCAAGGCGCGGGATATCTCCCTCCACCGCGCGAGAAAGCTGCACGGTGACGCCGAGCTTACCCAGATATTCAGTGTAGGACCCGGTTGATGCCTGCAATTTACGACGCTGCGTGGACTGCCTGTAATCCGCGTTGCGTGACCTGTCCGCCTCGGTCAGTTCGAGGATGTCGAACCATCCGTCCCGCAGCAGGGCGTCTGGATATTCGAGGACATCTTCTGGCAGACGGATCACGCGGACCTCAGGCATGGTCTCGCGGACGAGTTCCGTTTCAAACGCGCTGTCATCCACAAAGACCATGTGGCTGATATCGATATTGAGATCGGCCGCGATCTGACGCAGGTTATCGTTCTTGGGTGCCAATTCACTTTTTGTGCGGCAAAATCTGAGCTTTGCAACACGCATTCTGCATGATGGGCCAGGACGTCGTCGATGTTTCGCTGATCGTTCTTGCTGTTGAGCGCAAGGATGACCCCCTGTCGGGACAGATTTTTGACGATGCGCTGAAAGCCACAAACTGATCGCCCTCCGCGGAGCCGCCGAGCTGTATGCCCTCAACACCCTCGTCGCCGACGATTCCGCCCCAAAGCGTGTTGTCACAGTCGAGGACCAGACATTTCAGGCTTCGGCCCACCCGGGACTGCACCACCTTTCGATATTCGCAGGCCATCTGAGCGAGAAGGCTGTCGTCCATGTGCATCCGGCATAAGCTGAAAGGCGCGGGTCGCTTAACCGAACCCTGGATTCTTGCAACATGAGATCAGGATCGATCACAAATATATTTGCGTGCGAGCTGGATAAGCCTAGCAACTCGGAATTGAACTGGCGCCAAACCGCTGAAAGCCTCGCCTTTGAACGATGATCGATCACCTGTGCTGCAAAACCGCGCGGCAGCGGCAACGTGTTGAGGACCAGCAAGGCAGCGCTCCCTGACGTATAATCGACGAAAAGCCGCAGCAATTCCTTCGACGCTTCCTCAAGCACAGCCTCAACCTTGTCGATCGACCAATCGCCGCCCAGACGCGACGTGATAACCTGGGCATCCAGAAGGCAAATCACGACGTCAGGTTCATGCCTGCGCAGTCCGCTCTCCGGCGACATCAATTCGAAATGAAACTGGTCAAAATCCGCAATATAAAACTCGGGCAGGATGCCCGCGCGAAAAAGCTCGACCCGCAGCAGGTTTTCCAGCGCGACGGTCGTAAAGTTGCTGACAATGGCAATTTTGAGTGGTTTGAACACATCAGGCAGTTCAGCCCCGAAGCTCTGGCGGTCGCATTTTCTCAACAAATGCCCTGCGCTGGACCGGATCGCGACGGTGTTCAGTTGCTCCAGCATTGCCTGCAAGCGGTGGGCGACTCCGGGTTGGTCCAGTTGATGCCGAAGGGTCATCAAGGCTTGAATCCGCGCGTCCATCATTCTGTATCCTTCCTTTCGCACCCGAGATTTCAGGCTTGCAGCGCAATGCCGCCCTTCAACCATTTGGAAGATTCGATCGCGACACCAAGGGCGCGTTGCCCGGGGCGAATGCGTTTCATCAACATGTCGAGCTGAATGAAGGGCAACGCATTGCCGTTATTGCCGGTCTCGCCAACACAATGCAGGCATTGATCCGGATCGAGCCGCAGATGACCGGCGATACGGTCACTCATGACGCGGCTCAATTGCGGGGGCAGGAAAAAGTCGATCTCGTCCCTTTGCCACGCCATGCGATGAAGGAGTTCATCAAGCACTTCGTCCGCCATGATCGGCACATGACGCTCGATCGCCTTGTAATCCTCAAACACTGCTGCGCCGTCGGGCGCATTTGAGGTCCCGAAATAATGTATTTCCTGCCCGGGACTGCGGTTCAAACCCTCACAACGGCTCATGGTGTCTATGAGCGTACTCCCGGCAATTGCGGATCGACGCTCAGGACAGCCGCGCCAGCACCATCGCCGAAAAGCGCAAAATTGATCAGTTCTGACGCAGCCAAACCCGTATAGTCGCGCCCAAGGTCCATAAATTTAGCGCAGAGATCACCGCCGATGACGAGGACAGTTCCTGAACTCGCCAAGGCGAAGCAACTTATGTCCCAGATCGAGCGCCTGAAAGGCACCAACACAGCCTGACTGGATCTGGTAGGTCGGCACGAAGTTCATCCCAAGACGATCCAGCACCTTGTTCACCGTTGCGGGCATCAACGTGTCCGGCGTCGCGGTGCTGAGGATCAGCAGGTCAATTTCTTCTGTCTCAAGTCCAGCGCGCCTGATCGCGAGCTCAGCGGCCTCCACGGACATGTCTTCAAGCGAATAGCGCAGTTTCTGACTCTCAAGGTCGATCGAGAAGTGGCGCGAGACATTACCGATCGTCAGATCGATCCAGTCAGCATTAATGCAAAATGGCGCTGGATCAGATCATTGGTGATTGGCTGGTTGGGCAGAAACACGCCAACTGAAACAAGTTTTGGATTAGCCATTTAACCGACTCCGACAGTAAAGGATCATCGCGCCCGCTTTAGTCGGCACGAATGTAAGTTATCAGTTCAGCGACGGTGGTAATGGTCATTATGCGCTCCATGGTGATCGTTCGATCGCCACCAAGGCTGCGCTCAATCTGCGCCTTGAGCTCCATGATCATCATCGAATCGAAGCCGAGATCAGCCTGGAAGCGCGCCTCAGGCCTTATCGTGTGCGCTTCGATGCCACGCACCTTCGCGATCAGGTCCATGATTTGCTGCGCTGCAACATCAGCATGCGGTAGCCGCGCCGTCTCCTCGGCCAGTGTCGGCAATGCATCGTCGCCGATCCAATATCTCCGCCGTTCGAACGGATAGACCGGCAGGCTCGCGCGCTTCAGCAAGTCGCCTTCATGCCATGCCCTCCAGTTAACCTGAAGACCAGCCTGCCAAAGCTCACCAAGTACCTCCGCAGACCGAGACCTCTGGCCTCAGGTTTCAGCGACGTCCAACAGACCTGTTCGGTCGGAGAAAGCTCGGTCAGGCTGGACGCGATGGACGCGGTCCAGCTCCCGGGCATGCCACTGTCGAGGAAGGCATCGCATCCTGCTTTCGCTGCTGTCGCAAGGGCGTCGTATAATCTTTGTCGTCCGGTCAGAAGCCCGAGCCAATGTTCCGGAGACATGGTGTCGCCGTCCAACGATTTGCCTGTCTGTCCGGAAACAACGCGCCGCCGCGCCTTTTTTGGCACAATCTGCTGCATCGCATCTGCGAAGCGCGGTGCTGCAAGCCGGACGGCCGCTGTATCTGGCAGGTGTGTCTCTGTGCGAAAAAGAATGTCCAGACGATGGTCAAGCTCCAGTTGCGCCACGCCCGGCATGACAGCATCAGGGCACCAAACCCGTGTTTGCGCGCGACCGAGCGAGGCAAGAATACGTGCCCCCTGCCGATCAAGGCCGGTCTCGCGCAGGAGCGTTTGGATCAACTTGCCGGGCATCCGCGATGTCCAGCGAAACGCCAGACTGCATGGGCAATTCGGCCCAGAGCCGGTCGAGCGCCGTCGCCAGTGACATCGCCTCATCCAATGTCAGGCATCCCGCAAGATAGGCAGCCGCAATCTCACCACCACCAAAGCCGATGAAGGCACCATTGGCGCCTTCAGCACCCCGGAGCCCGCGCACCATTGCCAACTCCGTCACAAGGGCTGTCAAACAGACGATTGGCGCGCGGAAACGCGTCGTCGATTTCCGACATTCGACTCATCTGTTGCAGGATCGCAACGACACGCGCATCCGTGGTGGCCGCGATACATTCCTGCACCATGGCTTTCAGGTGCCCGTCGCCCTGCATTGCCGCAAGGCGCACTGAGAGGTCGGCGTACTCTCCGGCTAGGATATAGGCCAGCCGCTTGTTGCCCACACGCTCTGAAGGCACCGCGTTCAGATCAAATGCCGCAATCCTTGATAACAGCTCGGTGCCTTTTAACGCCGTAAAGGCGAGGCGCAAGGGCAGATCGGCGCGGCTGAGATTGCTGGTCTGACATATCGCGGCGATACTTGATGGATCGTCCTGCCCTGCCTTGAGACAGGCCATCGTCTGAGTAAGCAGCTTCGCGAGCGCGGGCTTGGTGCGGGCCGAAAGCGTCAGGGCAAGACCGACCTTCCGCGTCGGCATGGCTTTCGCCTGTTCGGGATCGATTTGTGCTGATTCATCCGGCACGGGGCCGTCAAGGGAGAGATCGACGTGGCGCAGGATCTCGTGCAAAAGGATCGCGTACAGAAGGCGGGTACGGGCCCGCATCGAACTGGCGCAAAATGGCGTGGGCGTTTGTGCCGCCCATGCCGAATGAGCTTACACCGGCGATCCGGCGCGATCTGTTGGGCCAGGGGCGGTTCCGTGTGGCGACCTGCAAGGGTACACGGGCCCAGTCAATCCGGCTGGTGAGTTTGTCAATGTGCAGATGTGCCGGAATGCGGCCGTGGTAAATGGCGAGAATTGTTTTGAGCAAACCGGTAATGCCCGCAGCACCCTCGGTGTGGCCGAAATTTGATTTGGCCGATCCGATTAGAAGCGGCGCGTCGGGTCCCCGACCCGAACCATAGGCCGCAGCAAGAGCGTAAGCCTCAATCGGATCGCCGAGCGCCGTGCCCGTGCCATGGGCCTCGACATAATCAACCTCCGACGGCGCCAGCCCGGCATTGGCGAGCGCGCTCTGCACCACACGTGTTTGCGCCCGTGCCATTTGGCACCGAGATCGCGCTACTCGCCCCGTCCTGATTGATCGCGCTCCCACAAATCGTTGCGTAAATCCGGTCACCATCACGGCACGCTGCGTCGAGCGGTTTGAGCACCAATACGCCCACACCTTCTCCGCGCGCATACCCGTCAGCACTTTCGTCAAAGGCCTTGCAGCGCCCATCGGGAGACAGCATCCCGGCTGCCGAGGTGATCCCGAACATGACCGGGGTCACCAACAGGTTTGCACCTGCGACCAATGCCAGATCACACTCTCCGGCCCGCAGCGACTGGACCGCAAGATGTACACCAACCAAGGAGGACGAGCAGAGCGTATCGACAGACATGGCTGGACCACAGAAGCCGAAATTATGTGCGATCCGCGCAGCGCCCATTCCATGACCATTTGCGACCGCTGAATATGTCCCGATATTCGCCGGATTTGCGATCAGATGTTGCGCATAATCGTTGTTCATCACCCCAACGAAGGTCCCGACATTTGCGCCATGAAGGGCGCGGGCGCTGATCCCGGCATCCTCAAGGGCATGCCATGACGTTTCAAGCAGCAATCGATGCTGCGGGTCGAGCGCGGCGGCTTCCGCAGGCGAAATGCCGAAAAATTCGGCATCAAACCCATCGATACAGTCCACGAAATACCCATCGCGCACGTAGGACCTGCCGCCCCCCGCGCCTCTCGGCATCGTAATAACGTTCGAGGTCCCATCGCGCTGACGGGATCTCTTCGCGGCACATTGCGCACGCTGCAGGAAGTCCCAAAACGCCTCGGGCGTCTCAATGCCGCCGGGATAACGGCAACCAAGGCCGATCACGGCAATGTCGGTCACGGCGGACTTGCTGGGTGTCGCCTTTCGGCTTTGCGCCAGCGCCGCCTTGAGCCGCTTGATCTCAAGCAGTGACTTCTGGATAAGGGCGATGCTCTCACGCGATGTCGACTGGGACATGTCTCAGGCCTCGCTTTCAGTGGCAAGAAGTTCACGTTCCAAGGCCTGTATCAGCGCATCATCACTGAGGCTCCCGGGGTCGGTGCTGATTTCCTGCTGACTGCCCGCCATCGTTGCGTCCGGCCCCTCATCTGCTGCAAATCTCAGGTGCGCTTCCAAAAGATGGGCGCCAAGCGCTTCGAGGGTCGCGTGGTTAAAGGCCACAGTCGGGGGAAGCGACAGGCCATAGCCCCGTTCGAGCTTGATCCTGAACTCAAGGGACATCAGGGAATCGAGCCCAAGGTCGAAGAAGCCCGTGTCGGCATCGATCACCGTGGCATCGGGCAGGCGGAGGATGGATGCGAGAAGTGCGCGAAGCTGGGCCACGAGTGCGGGCAGGCGTTCCTCGGGAAGGAGGCTGGCCAGCGCCTCTAGCAAATTCTCCTGCTCACGCGAGTTCTGGGGCAAAAGGTCACGCTGCCCCGGAAAATAACGGATCGGTTGCGCCGCCGGGGAAATTCGCGATAAATTCAGTCCAATCGATGCGCGCCACGATTGGGGTCGCGGTTGTCGTCCTGTGCAGGACACGCATCTGCTTGGAAAATCCATCATCGGGAGCGATGGGCTCGAGGCCAAAGCGCCGCATCGAATGCCCATCCTTGGATGCCTCCCGGACTTCGGCATTGCGGGCCGCCATGCCAATATCTGCCCAAGGGCCCCAGGCAATCGCCGTCCCCGGCATGTTCAACGCGCGTCGATAGGCCGCAAGACCGTCCAGAAAGCCATTGGCAACAGCGTAATTGGCTTGTCCCGGCGTCCCAAAGGTTGATGCGATCGACGAGAAACCCACGAAGAGTTCCGGCGCGCGCGTCTGCACTGCGAGATGGAGGTTCCATGCCGCCACCGCCTTCGGCAGCAAAACCTCAGCGAACGCTCGAGCATCCATGGAATCGATAAATTGGTCCCTGACAACGCCTGCCAAATGGAAGACCGCCTTGATCGGTGGCGCTGCCAGCTCGACCTTGTCAAAGGCCTGCGCAATCGCGGCCGCGTCGCCGAGGTCGCATTCAATCAGTTGGATACGCGCCCCCATGTGCCGACAGGCGTCGAGACGCGCCCTTTCAGCGTCTGAAGGCGCGCGTCGCACCAAAAGTGACAGGTGACGCGCGCCGGCCGCAGCCAACCATGCGACGAAAGACAAACCGATCCGCCCAGGCCACCTGTCAAAACGATGGTATGGTCAAGGGGAAGCGTGACGTTTTCTTCTTCGGACGGTTGCACCGCCTTCAGGCGACGCACCATCACCTCCTGACGCAACGCGACTTCTGGCTCGTCACCGATCCGTGTCAGCGCAGCGCGCAGCGTACCTGCGCATGTGTGGTTCGCCAATGCATCGTCCGGCAGATCGATGAATGTCACGCGCAATTGAGGGCGCTCATGCGCGATCACCCGCGCAAGGCGCGTGTGGGCGTGTTGGAGCGGGTCGCACGCCTCCCCCGGCACGTCCTGTGCGTTCCGGGTCAAAATGGCCAGGGGCGGAACCGAACCGTCGAAGCACCCCTGGAGACCCGTCACCAATTCGAGAGTGCCCAGCGCAACCGCACCAAGACGTTGCCCGAGGTCGCACCCAATTTCGAGACGGCAGCTTTCAGCCAGAGACCGCGCATCGATGATGCCGGCGATGGGCTGGCCACCCAGCGCGGCGATCCGCTGTGACAGTGTGGCGCGATCCTCGCCCGACGCGACGTCGCTCAGGTAAAGCAGATCGCAATCCCCGTCCTGCGACATTGCCGTACCAAGCAGCGACTGGAGGGCTGCCTCCCCGGCGGGTGCGCTGATGACGACCCAACGTCCCTTTTGCAGGGTCGACGCGTTGTCATATTGACCATCAGGCAACCAAACCGTGGACATAACCGGCCACATTGCATCTTTCTGCGACAATCCCGCACGCAGTCGCGCCTTGCTCGACTTACGCAGCTCCAGTCCCTGCACCTCCAAAAGGCGCGCGCCCGCGTCATCGATCAGAGTCAGATCACCGATGGTTCGCTCGTCGCTGGATGGGGTGGTGAGACGGGACAGGTTGACGCTTCCGTCCCAGCGACTGCCCTGATGCACGTGCATCCGCGCAAAGGCGAAGGGAATGAAGATATCGTCATCGTCCAAGGTTAGATTTGCGATGGAGCCAAACGCCTGAAAGCATGAATCGAGCAGGCCGGGATAAAATCGGTAAAGGGATATGTCATCCGGCGTTTGAGGTATGGTCATGTCGTGGCGAATGACCTGCGCTTTGTGGTCGCTGTCGTAACGATCACCCACCCATTGGAAGGCCGGACCCAACGTGTAGCCGTAACCCCACATGCGGCGGTAAAAGTCAGGCCCCGTCTCTTTTAACGTCTCGTGCAACCTTTCTTCCGAACTTCCGGCACAAGGTCATTGAGGGGACGGGAAAAATCAGCTCTCAGGTCGATTTCCCCAGTGGCATGCACGCGCCAGGCGTCCTCCTCGTGGGGGCCGATCCGGCTGATCGAGGGAAAGAACCCGGAACATATACCGCCCCGCGCGTTCAATCCCGGTGATCTGCAATTGCACCCGCCGCACGACGTGGTCCGGAATAACCAGCGGTTGGAGAAAGACGACATTTTCCAGACATATTTCGTCCTGACCGAAGGCTTCAGTCACAGCCTGCAACACCATGGAGACGTGCGAGGCGCCGGGCACGACGATGGTATCAAAGAGCCGGTGATGGTGCAGGTATGCAGGACTGTTTCCAGACAGGCCGGATTGATAGACCGTGTCGCGAAACGTCGGCAACGCAATCCGATTGCCGAGTAACGGATGCGCCTTGTCGGCATCGGCGTCAGGATGGCCCGCAACGCCGCCCGCCATCTGGCGCACCCAGTGACGCACGCGCTGATAGGGTAGGGGCGGCAAGGCCTGTTTTTGCCAATGATCTCCAGCATGGATCTGCGCCCAATTCAACGTGCATCCTGCCACATAAAGATTTGCGAGCACGTCGCGCAGGCTGTCTCCTTCCGCGCGACCGGGTCGCAGACTGGCGCTCCAACGGGCGGGATCGCAGTCGATGATCTGACGCGCAAGGTCGGTGAGAAGCGGCCGCGGGACCGATTTCGATGACAAGATCCACTTGGGCCGAGAATGCGCTTAACGCATCCATGAACTCGACAGGCGCCCGAATGTGGCCAGCCCAATATCCTGGCGTATCAAGTTGCGATGTCTGATTTTCAGCACGATATGTCGGAAAAACCTGGATGGTGGGTTCGGCGTAGGCAGCTGTCTCCGCCTCCTGTTGGAAAGCCTCCACGATGGCTGCATCAAAGGTGAGTGAAACGCATGGGAAACCGTCAGGCGCAGCTTCCAGATTTCAATATCGGACAACGCGGTGTCCAACGCTTCGAGGTCGCCGGACAACACGGTTTGCGTCGGCGCATTACAGGCAGCAATGCTGATCCTGTCCTCATGACCGCGAATGATCGCACGTGCCTGATCCCGGTCACAACGGAGCACATACATCCCACCCCCTTCCGGGAGCGCCTGCATCAGGGCACCACGTTTCGCAATCAGACGCGCCGCATCGTCCAGCGTCAGGATACCGGCTGCGCAGGCCGCCGCATATTCGCCGACACTATGGCCGACCGCCGCGACCGGCTCAATCCCCCAATCTGCCCAAAGACGGGTCAGGGCATATTGAATCGCAAGAGGCCCGGCTGCGTGTAGGCCGTCTGGTTAAGCAGCCCCGTGTTTTCGCCCCATAGAACCGACAGGATGGGCAGCTCAAGCCAAGGCGCCAGGGCCGCAGCGCACGCGTCCATCGCCTTGCGGAAAGCCGGAAACGCCTGATAGAGCCCCCGACCCATATTCGCGTATTGAGAGCCTTGCCCCGTGAACATGAAACCGATGCGCGGTGTCCGATTGCCGAATTCAGCACGTGTTGCGGTGAGCTGTCCGGTGGCGACACGGCGCAAGCCGCCCCGAAATTCCTGCGCATCATGCGCCCTGAATGCATAACGCCACGCCCGGTGATCCATGCCCACATTCAGGCTCGCCGCAAGATCGACAAGTCGCGGGCCATCAAATTCCGCAGCCTCCGCCCAAGCGGCGCAGAGTTTCTGCAATCCCGCCTGTGTTCCTCCCGAAAGCGCCAGCAGGTGGCTGCGATCGTCCGCATCTGGCTCAACCGTATTCATCGGCGGTGCAGGATAGGCTTCGAGGAGGATGTGCGCATTCGTGCCGCTGAACCCAAAGGCGCTGACCGCGCCGCGCAGGGGCCGGTTTTCCGGTTTGCGCAACGGCGTCACACCATCAGCCAGAAGCAATCTGTCCGCATTGAAATCAAGCAGGGGGTTTTTGGGCCTCACAACGCTGGTTTTGAGGCAACCGACCATGCTTCAGTGACAGCAACGATTTGACGATCCCCGCGATCCCTGACGCAGCCTCCAGATGGCCAATATTCGGCTTGAGCGTGCCGAGCATCACGGGATGCTGGCGCGCCACGCCATAAACCGCGTCGATCGCTGCAACCTCGATTGGATCGCCAAGCGGCGTGCCGGTGCCATGCGTTTCAACGAAGTCCACCTGATCCGGGGTGAGCCGTGCATCTTCAAGCGCCGCGCGCATGACATCCTGCTGGCAAGCGCCGTTGGGCGCAGTCAGGCTGGCGCTACGCCCATCCTGATTGACGGCTGAGCCACGGATGACACCCAGAATGCGATCGCCATCCCGCTCAGCATGCGTCAGTTTTTTCAGGGCAAGAACACCGCCGCCTTCGCCACGGACATAACCATCCGCACGCGCGTCAAAGGTCTTGCAGTAGCCATCGGCGCTCAGCATCCCAGCTCCCGACAAAGCAGCGAAAGTGCGGCTATCGAGAAGCATGTTCACGCCGCCCGCCAAAGCCATCCGACACGCGTCGCACCGCAGGGCCTGAATCGCGAGATGCACCGCAACCAACGCAGAAGAGCACGCTGTATCAACCACGACGGCAGGCCCGCGCAGGCCCATGAGATACGCGATCCGCCCTGCGATCACGTTGCTCGCATTTCCGGTGATCAGAAAGCCTTTGTCCTCGGGCGCGGCATTCTGGCAGTGTGAAAGATATTCGTTTCCACCAACCCCAAGGTAGATGCCCGTATCGCCATGCAACGCGTGCGTGCCGGAGATGCCCGCGTCATGCAGGCAGGATGCTGCGAGCTCCAACGCAAGGCGTTGTTGCGGGTCCATCGTCTCTGCCTCACGCGGTGTGATGCCGAAATGCATCGCGTCAAAACAGTCGAAATCATTAATGAACCCTGCATGACGTGCAGCGAGACGATCATCCTCTGAAAGGTCGTCAAAGCCCGGTTGAATCTTTCGCCACCGGCGATCACCATCGTGGCTGATGCCGTCGCCATTCCCATCAAGAAAATTCCAAAAAGCTTGGGGCGATTCAACTTCACCAGGCAGGCGGCAGCTCATGCCGATGACGGCAATCGGCTGATGGTGCGCATCGACCGCAGCCCCGAGCGCTTCCTCAAGCTCGGTGATCTTTTGCAGCGCTGCGCTGGCGAGAAATTCCTTTGGTTGACTCATGTCAAACTCCAAGCTTTGCGAGCAGCAGTGCCTCGGCCTCAGCTTCATCAATCTGCGAGAAATCGGGCCGCGCATCCACGGTGATGAGGGTGGGTTGCGCCGGGGTTGGGTCCAGCAAGCTCAGGAGATGATCCCTAAGCTGCGCCGACGTCGGATAATCGAATGCCACCGTCGCAGAGAGCGTCACGCCAAATTTGAGTTCGAGGTCGGTTTTGAAACGGAGCGACATCAATGAGTCCAGCCCTTGTTCCCGCAATCCGGCATTTGGTGGGATAGGGTGATCAGGCGGAAATTCGCAGACGTCCCGCAAACTGGCCTGAACATGACCCGAAATGAACGCGCGTCGCCCCGCCTTTGGACAGGCATGAAAGGCCCCAAGCACGTCGGGGACCGCAGGATGCGACACCGGTGAAAGCGCATCAAGCAAACCATTGCGCCGCCCGGCGCGGTAAATCGGCGCAAATTGTGCCCAATCTATCTGTGCAACAATACAATCCATCGCGCGCCCAGACCCCAGGAGCTGGTCAAGAATGTTCAGCGCCGCTTCGGGCGCCATTGCGTGAATGCCCATACTGGCCAATTTGCCGTCGCCATCCTGAGCCTGGCTCATCCCGACATCCGCCCATGGACCCCAATTGACATGACAGATCGGCAGACCGCGACCGATACGATGCCGCGCAAAACGATCCAGAAACTGGTTTGCAGCCGTGTAAGCGAGCTGCCCTGACGAACCCCAAACCGAGGATATGGAAGAAAAATTCACGAAGAACGCAAGCGGCTGCGCATCCAGCAACGTTGCCAGATTGATCGTCCCCCGCACCTTGGGCGCAAGAACTTCAGCGATTTCATCACGATCGAGGGCAGCGCTTTCGACCACCCTTCCCGCAACGCCGGCCGCGTTGAACACGCCCCCAATCGACCGGCTGTCGTCAAGCACAGTCTCGAGTGCGCGGCCGAGAGCCGCCTGATCTGAAATGTCCGCGAGTAATTCATACAGATGTATGCCGGAGGCCCTCATCCGGGCAATCCGCTCACGCGCCGCGTTGTCACGTGGTCCTGAACGTCCGGTGAGCGCAAGGTAACGCGCGCCGCGATCCACCAACCACTCCGCGACCGCAAGGCCGAGCGCCCCGAAGCCACCGGCGATCAGATAGACAGCTTCAGGGTCGATCTGCACACCGTCATTCGCTGTAATCGCTGAGCGCTGCAGTCTGGGCGCATGGAGTTGTCCATCCCGCAGCGCCAGCATGTCCGTGGCGGGCGGGTGGACAGACAATGTGCCGATCACGCGAAGATCTGATGCGCGATCCGCTTCCTTGGGGTCAAGATCACAGATGCCAAGTTGAATTCCGGGCATCTCTGCCCTGAGCGCATTGACCCCGCCCCACAGGCAGGCCTGAGACGGAATGAGGGGCGCGGCATCATCCTGAGCCCCGATGGTGACTGCACCAGAGGTGACGACCAGAAGGCGGCCCCCTTCCGGCATCTTCAACACCGCGCGCGACATCAGGAACAAGGCGTCAGCGGCATTTTCGGGTTCACAATCGTCGGCAAACATGATGACAGGCGTCGACACCGGTTCATCGCGATGCGCCAACCATGTTTCAAGGGCCATCGTCTGGCCGCCGCAACGCAACTGTTCAGCGCACGCGCGGGCGTGGTCCGCGCCGAAAGCCAGCACTGTAAGCGTATCACCGTGAGATGGCGCAGGAAGCGGGACGTTAACCCAGCCTTTCGTCACAACTTCAGGACCGTACCCGGCCTGAGCCTGCGTGACCGAGCGACCCCTTTTCCGGTCGTAATCGTACCAGTAGCTGCGACGCTGAAACGGATAGAGGGGCAACCTCACCGTATCGTCATCCCGGCGCGCCGGAGTCCTTAACGATATGCCGCAGCACCACAATTGCGCCAGACCATCAAGCAACGCCATGCCGTCTATCGGCGCACCCCGATGCGGCAAAAATGACAGAAATGAACCGGCCGCATCTGCAAACGTGCCTTGATATCCGAGCGAGACGATCCTGCCACCTCTGGCATATCCTGCGATCCGCCCCGAAAGTGAACCCGCCTGCCCCAAACCATGAAGTCGCCGCCAGAATTCCCGCTGCGCGGGGTCCGAGTCAGGTAGGACGAGAGCGACCATCCCGTGCGTTGGCGTTCCGAGCGCCGTCTGGTCGATCAAGGTCTGCCAGATTTGTGCGTTGACGCCTGCGAGAAGCGCCCGGTGCAGTCTCAAAGCGTCTTCCGGTGAGAGAATGCCGACATGGCAGGCGGCCGCAATTTCAGCGCCGGGTGCGGCCAGAACGCGAGCAGGAGATGACAGACGCGCGCCCGCAAAGGCGGCGAGTAAAAGCTGTGCGATGAACGTCCCGGTCGCATCGCCTGACGCGTCCCCAAGCCGGGTGAGCAGCGCATCGCAGGCGGGGTCGAGTGCCGCAAGGGGAAACGCCACGGCGGGGTCGATTTCTCCGGGCACAAGTAAGGTGTAGTTTTGCGCCGCTTCACGCACCTCGCTGAAAATGTCAGCCTTGCCCTCACGGATTTCGGCGGAAAAATGCCTTAATTTTTTCACAAGTGTCACAACATTCGGGGCGATGATGACGCGACGCAAGGACAGGGCGCCGCGTCCTGCACTGGATTGCGCCACATGGGCTGAAGCCGCCGCATGCGCAAGCCCGTCAAGCGCCTCAGCGTGGGCATCAGCGAGCGCTGCCAGAGCCAGAGGCGTCTTGGCAGACAGGCGCAACATCAAAGGTGTCGCGAGCGTATCGCGCTGATTGTCCAATTGCTGTTCGACGCGGTCAGGCCCACCTGACAGGATCAGATGTCCGTTTGTCCCGCCAAAGCCGAAGGCGCTTAAGGCGCCGATAGGTGGACCGGGCCTCGACCCTCGTTCCGGCCATGCCTGTTGCTGCGATGCCACCCGAAGGTTAGATGCCGCCCAGTCGATCATGCGCGTCGGGGTGGAGACATTCAGATGCGCCGGAATTGTGCGATGCCGGATCGACAATGCCAACTTCATCAATCCCGCAAGGCCTGCTGCCGCCTCACAGTGACCGATATTTGTCTTGATCGACCCTACTAAAAGCGGTGCTTCAACGGGCCGACCTTCTCCGAACACCGCCTGCAACGCCATCAGTTCGATCGGGTCGCCGAGGCGGGTACCCGTGCCATGGGCCTCCACGTAATCGACGTCTTCTGCCGCGATATGCGCGTTGCGCAATGCCTTGCGAATGACGGCCTGCTGTGCCGGGCCATTGGGCG
Organism: Dioctria linearis; assembly: GCA_963930735.1. Classification (NCBI taxonomy): domain Eukaryota; kingdom Metazoa; phylum Arthropoda; class Insecta; order Diptera; family Asilidae; genus Dioctria; species Dioctria linearis. The sequence goes on along the minus strand of CAWVNZ010002546.1, from coordinate 6,389 downwards.
CCGTCAGTCCGTTACTCGCGCCATCCTGATTGAGCGCGACGCCGCGGATGACCGCATGGATCGGGTCCCCATCTCGCTGGGCATCTGCGAGCCGCTTCAGAAAAACGGCGCCCACGCCCTCGGCACGGACGTAACCGTCAGCATCATCGCTGAAGGTTTTGCATCGTCCATCCGCCGCCAGCATATGCGCTTTGGAAAAGGACAGGCTGATATCGGGTGTCAGGATCAAATTCGCTGATGCGACGAGTGCTGCGCTGCAATCCCCCAGACGCAAGGCCGTCACCGCATTGTGCAATGCGACAAGTGAAGAGGAACAGGCCGTATCAACCGCATGACTCGGCCCTTCAAAGCCGAAAAAATACGATAGTCGACCGCAGGCCGTGGCATGGGAATTTCCCGTGCCGAGATAGGCGTTGACGCGGCTTTCCGGCATGTTCTTGCCATGTGCCAGTAGGTAGTCTGAACCACTTAATGCCAGAAAGACACCTGTGTTGCTGCCGCGCAGGGCCTCCGGATCCATCCGGGCATCCTCAAGACAATGCCAGGCTACTTCCAAAAGCAGACGCTGCTGGGGGTCCAGCGCAGCGGCCTCCTTTGCAGAAATCTCGAAAAAGGCGGCGTCAAACTGGTCTATGTTTGAGAGAAAACCGCCTTTTGACGTGACGATCTTGCCGGGCGCCTCGGGATCAACATCTTTGTAACCTGCTGCGCTCCAGCGATCGTTAGGGACGTCGCTGATCGCATCGCGGCCGGCCTGCAGGAATTTCCATAAAGCCTCAGGCCGGTCGATACCACCGGGGAAGCGACACCCCATGCCGACGATCGCCAATGGTTCAGTTTGCGCCTCTCGCTCCAGTCGCAATTGAGTCTCAAGCTTGCCGATCATCTGCATGGCCTGATCCAGCCGCCTCTGGGTCAGAGCAGCGTCACTCTCATTCCCGGTCATCGGCTGTCTCCGAGCAATAATTCCATCTCCGCCATGCGGCGCGAAAAAGCGTCTCCAGCGTCTGAATCAGAACCCTGCTTTTCGTCTGAATCGGATACCGACAATTGTGCGACGAGATACGCAGCAAGCGCGCCAACTGTTGGATAATCGAAAACAGCCGTGGCGCTCACCTGAAGGCCGGTCCATCGCTGAACGCGGGTCTTCAGTTCGATCGCGAGCAAGGAGTCGATGCCAAGATCGAGAAACCGATCATGGGCCCTGATGGCACCCGCATCCGGCAGTGAGAGAAGCTGGGCAAGGTCTTCACGGAGCAACTGCGCGGCGACGACATCGCGCTCATCTGCCGGCAATGCCATTAAACGCACGGCTTCCTGACTCGACGCGGCCATTATGTCCCGTCCGAACGGGCGTTCGGATGCCAGCGCCCCTGCTGCCTTGAAATTTTCCGCAAGGCGCGGCCAGTCAAACGCACCTAAAACCACCTGCCGATCAACGCCCTCCAAGGCCAGGTCCACGATAAGTTCGGCTGCTTTGGACATCGGTAAGGCGCCTGCGCCCATGCCATGCAGGCGTGCCTTCAGGCGGGCATCCATCGTGGCCATCATGCCATCAGACGCACCCGCCTCGTTTTCAAGTGGACCCAGGATGACCGAGAGTCCGCCGCGACCCTGTCGGGCATGTTCATCCACGAGACCGTTCAGATACCCATTGGCCAAGGCATAATTCGCTTGCCCCGAAGGACCCAGTAGGCCTGCGATTGAGGAGGTGACAACAAAGACCTCCGGCGGGTCGTCTGCCGTGAATTGGCTCAGAAGTCGGGCACCGCGTGCCTTCGGACGTCGGACCGAATCGAAAGCATGATCGTTCAGCTCCGGGAGCGTGGCATCAGACAGGACACCGGCACAGTGAAACACGCCAGCCAGAACCGAGGACGATCGACATTCCGCAATGATCGTCGCGATCGCGGTCGGATCAGCCACGTCGGCTTGATGCCAGCGCAACCGCACGTTGGGATGAAGCGACGCAAAGGCCGCGACGCGCGCCGCATCGGGTGCCCGTCTTGCAACAAGATCGAAATGTCTCGCTCCGCGCGCGACGAGGCGCGCAACAATTTCACCCGCCAAGGCGCCCGTCGCGCCCGTGATGAGATAGCGCCCGCGATCATCCGCACGCTTTTGCCCTAGATGTTCGGGCAACACCATCGGCACCAGCGTCGGCACCTCAAGCCCCTCTTGAGTTACACGCGTGACAGGGCCAACGTCGTCCCGGCACAGGGTGCGCAGCAGAGCGTCCGCGTTGATCAGGTCGTTTTCAGGCACGATGACACGGCAATTCAGTCCGTCAATTTCTTGCGTCACGCTCCGCGCAAAGCCCATGATCGCGGCACCGGACGCATCGTCGCGCATCACAAAGCTCAGGCCCGAGACATTTTTTTTGAACCGGGTTGACCCAGCTAACGCTCTCGCCAGATCGAGCCCGATAAGGGGTCGATCAGAAGCAGCGTCCCATTTCTGATCCCAAAAGTTGACGAGATGCCAATCGCGCGACGCGTCATCGCTCAGCTTTTGCAAAACCTGCGTGGCAGCTTCATCGCGTGCAAGTGATGACAAGGCGTCGTGCGGAAAGACACGGTGCGTCACGCCAGTGTGCGCGCAGAGCGCCACGAGATCCCGCGCAAGGAGGCTATCATCCACAAGGATTGCCAAAGCGGAAAACGCCTGTAGCGCCCCCTGCGTAGGTGGCATTGATGACCAATGCAGCGTGGAAACTTCACAGGCAGCTACAGGCGTTCCAATTTTCGATTCGAGCAAGGCGCGTGGGACGCGTCGCCCCTCAAACCCTTCGATCCGCATGACGGTCACGCCATCCCCGTCGGACAACTCCAGCAGGCCCTTAAGCCGATCCCGATCCGCCTCCTTGAGCACCGCCCGGCAGATCAGATCCCGCCTTTCAGATGGTGCGCCATAAAAATCGATATGGGCTATGCCTGACGGAACGATGAGCCCATCGTCGGTATCATCCCGGTCCACGCCCTGCACGTAACGCGCGGACTCAAAACAATGGAAACAGCTGTCAAGGTAACCTGGAAGAATAAAGTAGTCGGCCAGCTCAGCTTCCCGTCCGACAGTCGGAAGTTCGTGAATGACCTCACGTCCCCGATGCCAGCCCCGCCCGAGCCACCTGAAACTGGCGCCCAGCGTGTAGCCCTTATGATTGAAACGTTGATAGAATTCGTCTGACGCTCCCGTCTCGTCCCAGCCTTCGCGATCCAGCGACGCCTCGGGCACCTGATCCACGCCATGGGTCTCAGCTTCTGCAATGGCCGTCGCGTGACGCACCCAATCATGACGGTCGCGGCCGTTGGCTCCACGACTCAGGCTGTAAATTGCAAGCGCAAAACGCGATTGCGATGGTCTGGCCAGCAGTTGCACCGTTGTGCCTTGGGTCTCATCCAACAATAAGGGTGCGATAAACAGGACTTCTTTCAGAGAAAAACTGTCCGTTCCCAAAAGGTCACGCGCAGCCTCTGCAAGCATCGCAATGTGACACGCCCCCGCAACAATCGGCACGCCAAAAAGCCGATGATCATCCATAAAATATGGCGCGGAGAGCGTGAAACGGTTCTCGTAATAAATCTCGTCGGAATGCGGCGTCGCAAGGCGTTGACCCAAAAGGACATGTTCGGACCTGTCAGCATGCTTGACACCATTGCTGAAATAGGCGGCCGTAGACGCGTTATCTTTCCAGAACCGTCTTTTATTGAAAGGATAAAGGGGCAGGCTGACCGGTTGTCCCATGTGGGTCGAAAGCGGTCTCAGGTCGAGCTCCATACCCGACGAGACGACATGTCCCACCGATTTTAAAAATGTCCGCACCTCATCATCACATCCGCCCATCGGCGCGAGCATGTGCAGGAAATTTTCTTCTTGACGCGTTAAGGCACTCTGTAAGACGGGTTCGGCGCCATCATCAAAGGAATGCGAATTGCCGCCCGAAGGTGAGTTTGCTGAGTTATTCGCCGGGCAGCGCTTGGCGTCACGCCCTGCGATCCAAAAACCCGCGCTTGTCACCGCGTCTGTGATATCGCCCGATAAATCGGAAAAAACGGGACATTCAGGCGACTTGTAGGCGATTGTCTCAGCAACCTCTGTCAGCATCGCCCGCTTTTCTGCCATTCGCAGACCGTCCACGATAGCCTCCGAGCCATCCGTAGGCGCTTGCATAAGACGGGCCTTCGCCACGACCAATCTCGCAGCGTCTTCAAGCCCGAAAACGCCTGCGACGTGAGCCGCCGCAATACCCCCGATGTCATCACCTTGAACGACGTACGATTGCAATCCGAGCGCCCGCCAAAGCCGCGCATATGCAACCTGAACAGCAAAAATGGCACAACGCGCGTATGGCGCCTCTTGAAGACGCATGTCGGTGGGGTCTTCTGACCACATCACCTTTCCAAGTCCCTCAACGCCCTGCGCCTCAAAAGCCGCAATAATTTGATGGAGGGTGGCATGGAAAGCCGGAAACCGTGCCGCCATGGCGCGCCCAATCGCGCGATACGGCGCGCAATGTCCGGCAAAAATCAAGGTAGGCCCCGCAGCCCGCCCGTCCCCTTCTGCCAGCACATCGTGCCTGACTGCACCCTCGAGCGCGCCTGCCGCCAATCGACCGTTCAGGGCAACAACCGCGAGACGCACATGATGACGACGTCGCCTTACGTTAGTGGTCGCACAGATGGCGGCAAAGGTCGGATTATCGGCTTGACTGAGCCGATCCTGATAACGCTTCACCAGAGCACCCAAGGCATCGGGTGTGCGGGCTGTCAGAACAAGAAGTTGTGCTTGCTCCGTCGACATCTCAGGAGACGTCGATGGCGGCAGCCCCTCCAGCAGGAGATGGACATTCGTGCCGCTCATCCCGAAGGCGGAAACGCCTGCCCGACGCGGCGCCGCGGCGGCCCACGCCCCCGCTCGCTTGGGAATGGTCAGGCCAATACGATCCCACGGAACCTGCGGATTGGGCGTCGAGAAATTTGGTTGCGGCACGATGATACCCTTTTGCACCATCAGTGCCGTCTTGATGAAAGCCGCGATCCCGGCAGCGGACTCAAGATGACCAATCATGGCCTTGACGGAACCAACAGGCAGAGGTTGCTCCCGCGCCCCGCCATAGACATGCGCGATGGAAGCGAGTTCGATCGGATCTCCAAGCGGGGTCCCCGTTCCGTGTGCCTCGATGTAGGAGACCGCGCTGGGTGGCAGGCCAGCATCCTTAAGCGCGGCGCGCATTACGTCACGTTGCGCGATCGCATTTGGCGCGGTCAGTCCGTTCGATCGTCCGTCATGATTGACAGCCGATCCCCGGACAACAGCGATGATACGGTCGCCATCCCGTCGGGCATCGTCAAGCCGCTTCAGGACAACCACGCCGCAACCCTCGCCACGCACGTATCCGTCCGCCTCAGCATCAAAGCTGCGGCATTTTCCGGTGGGGGACAAGGCTTTCAGTTTTGAAAATCCGACGCTCATTTCCGGCGTGAGGATCAGGTTGACACCGCCAGCCAGGGCAAGGTCAGCCTCCCCACCCCGCAGAGCACGACATGCCAGATGAATTGCGAGGAGGGAGGATGAGCATGAGGTATCGAGTTGTACAACAGGCCCGTTGAACCCAAACGTATAGGCGATGCGACCGACACCGATACTGCGCGCCGTCCCCAGCGCGCTGTGGGCACTGATGTCGCGCGTCTCACCTGCACCCGCTGAGAAACGCGCGTAGTCGTCCGAACCCATGCCGACATAAAGTCCTGTGCGACTGCCTTGCAAGGCACCTATATTCTGGCAGGCGTCCTCAAGGGCATCGTGGCAAACCTCGAGCAGGATACGGTGATGTGGATCAATTTCGGCGGCTTCGCGCGGTGAAATGCCGAAAAATTCCGGGTCGCACTCGTCAGACCCGGAAATGTATCCGCCAGCCTGACTATACATTGTGCCGGGATTTTCCGCGTCCTGATGGCAATAACGCGCCGCATGCCACCGCGGAGTCGGCGGCGCCTCAAGGATGTGCGACTGCCCTTTTTCAAGCAGGTCCCAAAACGCCGCCGGGTCGCTCGCGCCGCCCGGACAGCGACAGCCGATCCCGACAAGCGCAATATCATTACCGACCCGCGCCTGCGCCAGTTCAGCCTTGAGGGCGCGTATCTTCAGAGTCGCCCGCTCAAGCAGGGCGTCCGCTGTCGTCACCATTCTTACCGCTCCGGGAGTCTAGTTCAGTTCGTCCAACAACTCTCGCTGTAGGCGCGCCCTTTCGTCAGGCGCCGCAGGGATCGGTTGGACTTCGGTTTCGTGAGCTTCACGTGCGATGAAACGGGCAACATCCCCGACGGTGGGGCATTCCCACACAACGGTTGGTGCGACGACCTGCCTGAACCTGGCCTCAAGATCGAACG
>CAWVNZ010002545.1:0-35815 GCA_963930735.1 Dioctria linearis | reverse complement strand
CTGAAAACCGAATGGTGATTTTGCTGCGGCTCGCCGCCTTTTTTTAGCCGCCGTTTCCCTGGCAACGCTTGGTTCGATGGTCCAAATTTGATTGTGGCGACACCAGCTGTTTGACGTAATGTCATTAGATGACATTACAAAAATGTAAACATTTGGACGAAAGTGGAATTTTGGGTAAGTTTGAGCTCTTTTTATTTATTTTACATATTATTAATGTACTTTCTATTTAATTTCAGCTCAAAAAATATGTTGGACGGCTGTAGGCAGGATTGGGATGGGATTTGCGGTGGAATAATCAGATAAGTATATTGTGTTATATTGATTGGGAACATGATGCTTTGTGTTTCCTTTTTTATATATTTTTAGGACAATCTGGTTTCATCGAGGGATATCATTTGATCGCGGAATTTCAACGAGGGATGTACAAATATGTATGTGGACTGAACAATATCTGTTATCAATATATTAGCTGATCTTAGGTATATATATATTATATTTAATTATCGTATATTTTTCTTGATCTAATTGGTAATTTTAACTAACTTTCACTTTTGTACATATAAGTTTCAATACTTTGCAAGTAAAATGCCGAAGCTTAGAAAGCAATCTTTTGCACAAAGAACAGCCCGTCATACTCTACGTCAGGCTCATAGACGCGAGAACCCTGAATTGCGTTCTCAAGAAAAAGCGCGGAATACAGCTGCGCATGCAATAACATGCGAGGACGTGCAATTACGTTCTCTAGAACAGGCGCGGAACACTGCTGCGCATGCAATTAGATGCGAGGACATAGAATTGCGTTCTCTAGAGCAGGCGCGGAACACTTCTACGCATGCAATAAGACGCGGCGACGAGGAATTGCGTTCTGTAGAACAGGCGCGAGCACTGCTGCGCATGCAATACGACGCGAGGACGTGGAGTTGCGTTCTCTAGAACAGGCGCGGATTACTGCTGCGCATGCAATAAGACGCGAGAACGTAGAATTGCGTTCTCAAGAACAGGCGCGCAACACTGCTGCGCATGAAATAAGACGCGAGGACATGGAATTGCGTTCTCAAGAACAGGCGCGGAACACTGCAGCGCATGCAATAACACGCGAGGATGTAGAATTGCGTTCTCTAGAACAGGCGCGGAACACTTCTGCGCATGCAATAAGACGAGGCGATGAGGAATTGTGTTTTCTAGAACAGGCGCGGAGCACTGGAGCGCATGCAATACGACGCCAGGACGTAGAGCTGCGGTCTCTAGAACAGGCGCGGAACACTTCTGCGCATGCAATAAGACGCGAGAACGTAGAATTGTGTTCACTAGAACAGGCGCGGAACACTGCTGCGCATGCAATAAGACGAGAGGACGTGGATTTGTGTTCTCTAGAACAGGCGCGGAGCACTGCTGCGCATACAATAAGACGGTAGGACGTAGAATTGCGTTCTCAAGAACAGGCGCGCAACACTGCTGCGCATGAAAAGATGCGAGGACATGGAATTGCGTTCTCAAGAACAGGCGCGAAATACTGCTGCGCATGCTATGCGACGAAGGGACGCAGAATTCCGTTCCCACGAGCAAGCGCAAGATGCAGTTGCGCACGGGAGAAGACGTGCAAACCCAGCGTTTCGCTATAGAGAGCAGGCTTCAAATACAATGCAGGGGAGGGAAACTCGACTTCGCCAACGTCGGGCAGCCGAGGAAGCTGCATTGCACTCCTACTTGCGTGTGAGAGATTTCAGATTAGTTGAGGAGAATCGGCAAGCTGAAAGCTTTAGCCAGTCGCGGAGAAATATCAACATTTGCGAAAGTCTCCGTTCGAGTGATACACATGAATATTCTGAGCTTTAAGCTCACGCTTTACGGCATAGGGAAACACTTTTGAGGAATTACGACGAAGTCGTAAAACAAGGTCCAGTGGATATTTGTTATTGTTGTGGTGGTGTTTGGTTTCATAGCCAAATAAAAAATATTACAAAAAATTTCATTGTCCATCGATTCTCACAAGAATTTGCAAATAAAGTCTTCGCACTTTCCAGTTCTTTTCCATCTGAGAGCGACTCATATTCTTTATGCTCTAACTGCAAAACTTTAATTACGTAAGGAAAAGTTCCCAACATTTGCTTAAATAACGGCTTAAATTTCCCAGAAATTCCAGATTGTCTTAAAAATTTGACTCAACTTGAACAACGGCTAGTTGCTCCACGCATTCCATTTATGCAAATAAGAGCTCTTGGGCATGACAGACAATGCGGACTAAAAGGGGCAGTGGCTAGTATTCCAATCTCTGTGGATGGAACTGCCACTGCGTTGCCCAGGACATTCGAGCAATCGCATGTTGTACAGGTTCATCTCAAACGAAGAATGGAATATAACCACAGTTTCATGAGCGAAACAATCCGGCCTGCCCGCGTATATGCTGCAGTGCTGCATTTGTTGAACACTCCTCTGTACAGGACGGAGAACATAACTCTATCCGACGAATGGGTTCAACGTTTTCCATCCGAGGAGGATCTACACTTTGTTGCTTCACAGGAGGATGAGGGTATAGTAAGAGGATTTTCAAGAGAAGCTGAAGCAATTGAAGAGAACTTCGATGCCTACGCTCCAGAGAATCTCAATCCCGGCGGTCAACAAACGCTTTTAGATAATATTCCTCTTGAGAATCTTTCTATTGAGCAATTGGCTTTGGCACCCGGTGAAGGTCGTCGACCTATTAATATTATCTTTGATGCTCATTCTGAGGAGCTGTACTTTCCCGCGATTTATTGCGGCCACCCTAGAGCCGTCAACAATCTTACGTATAGCAAAATTGCAAGGTCAGAATTACGCAGGTTCGACAGACGCTGTGCGTCTGTAGAAAAACTTCTTTATACCTACAAGAAGTATGAATTGTTGAACATTAGAAATGCGATTTCTATATGCCTCAGAAAAAAGACTTCTGGCAATACTTGCCATACAGCCTCGAACCATTTAAATGAAAATTTTGTTAATAATTTAGTACAACACTACGATGGATATAGAATCTTAAGGGGATTACGATCTTCACCATCTCATTGGAGAAAAACAAAGTTATCGCAATGATTAGGCAATTCGGTCTCCCTACATTTTTTATTACCCTTTCAGCCGCTGAAACTAAATGGGTTGAACTGCTGGTGATTCTCTCCAAAGTAGTAGATGCGGTTGATATTTCATCAGAATCGGCAATAAATATGGAATTTTCAGCAAAATTAATAAGAGCCGATCCGGTAACGTGCGCCCGGTACTTCGACCATAGATTCCGCGCTCTATTCAGACTCTTTAAATCTATCTCGGGTGTCTTTGGTGAACACTTCGTTGAGCATTATTATTATCGGGTGGAGTTTCAACAAAGAGGCTCACCGCACGTCCATGGTATGTACTGGCTCAATAATTCGCCGCAGCTATATGTAAAGAATCCAAATAGTGTCAGTGAGGTTGAGAATTTCATAGACAGATTTTCTCGTGCTGATAGTGGCCTCGAAGGACTTGATAACTTTATAATCTATCAGAAGCACACCCACACACGTTCTTGCTTGCTAGAGTTAAGAGGTGAGAAATTTTGTCGCTTCGGTATGCCCTATCCTCCTATGGATAAAGCTTCTATTTGAACTCCTCTATTAGAATCTAAAAATTGCCAAATCCATAAAGCAAATTTTTCAAGAATACAGTCGTTTTTGAATTGGAATAGTAATATTGATCTAAGCACTTTTCAAGAATGTTTGGATCATTTAAATCTCTCCGAACACCTTTATGTTTTAGCAATAAGGTCTAGTTTTAGGAAGCCCACAATTTTTCTGAAACGAAATTATCACGACAGAATGCTAAATGCCTTTAACCCCCAAATATTGCGCATGCATAGAGCAAATATGGATATTTAGTATATCATGGATGCATATGCCTGCTGCAGTTACATTATTAATTATATTAATATGTCTAACCGCGTAGTTTCTAGATTGATGAGAGAAACAATGGACGAAATTCTTCAGGGTAATTTCACGGTAAAACAGAGATTGCAACATTTTGGCACAAGTTCATATCTGGAACTGAAATTTCTGCACAAAAGGCTGCTTATAATGTCCTTGGATTACATATGTCCGAGAGCATTTGCATTTGCATTTGTACATCCCCACCTAATGAGCGCATCAGAATGGTGAAACCGAGGGCAGAGTTGGAAAGGATGGAAGGTGATTCACCAGATGTATTCGCGCTAAACCTCCTAGACCATTATGTGCAGCGCCCTGACACCTTGGAAGAACTATGTCTGGCAGACTTTGCAGCTCTTTACAGATATTCGAAGACTGCTGGGCGACTCTCCGAAGCTATACAGGAATTAGAGGATAATATCCAAGAAGATCCCGAACCCTTAAACCATAATAGGGCCCAACGCTTGAAGGATTCTAGCGGCTTTGTACGCAAGCGAATGAAGCCTTGCGTAATTCGTTACCGGCGATACAACGCCTTACAGGATCCCGATAATTTTTACAGGGAGCAAGTCATGCTCTTTATTCCATGGTGGAGCGAAGAAGTTGATATTCTTGCACAGAATTGTTGCGAAATATGTTTGCAGAACAGAGTCATGGTTTCTAACAATCGAAGGCGATACTATTCATTCGAAAATGAATCGGAACTAGCTAATGCTCTGAATGAGGCTCACCAAGATATGATTTTACATATGGAAGAGAATCACGTAGATCCAATTATACTGGATGACAATCTTCGTGTTTTCGCGATCCCAGAGGTGGATACAAATGTAAACATCCTCGATGATCAGGCCGACAGCACAGACGGCGTGCGCGTAATAAAACTACCTCCCCTAATTTCTCAAACTGATCTGCTGGAACTAACCAGATCACTCAATGTGAGGCAGAGAGAATACCTTGCCCACATAACACATAATATTAAGGGCAGCAACAGATTCTACGAGTTCGTAAGTGGTGGACGTGGTGTTGGTAAAAGTAGTAGATTAATAACGGCTATTTACCAGGCTCTTACTGAACGATTGAATGCAGTTCCAGGTAGAGACCCCAACTTACTTGAAGTTTTATTGTCCGCGCCTACGGGAAAGGCAGCTTTTGGCATTAATGGATCTACACTCCACTCGGTGTTCTCTTTACCACTAAACCAATTATCCGGAGAAATTAGACCGCTAAGCAGTGATGTTGCGAATACCATTTTTTCTAAATTTATTTCCTTGAAACTAATTATCATTGATGAAATATCAATGGTAGGGGCTAAAGTGTTCTCGCATATTGATGCTAGACTTATGCAAATTTTTAAGGGTAATGTAGTATTCGATGGTATTTTGATGGTAGTATTCGGAGATTTAAGGCAACTTTCTCCGGTGGGAGATCGGTGGGTATTCTCTCCAAATAGGACAGATCCCTACAATACTATAGCTGGTACTCCTCTGTGGGATCTGTTCAAGTATTACGAGCTCATTGATATTATGCGACAAAGGTAAGATCGCACATTTGCAAGAGCTCTGAATAACTTAGCCATTGGGGTTCTGACCGTTGCCAACATTACCCTTTTTCGGCAACGAATAGTGTCTCCTGAAGAAATACGCCGCGAGGACATTCATCTATTTCGCTCAAATGAAGAAGTTGATAATTATAATTGCTATATACTAGGACTACTGAACACTGAGTTCACTACCTCGACGACAGTAGACAAACTTAGGGGTCCTGTTCCAGAAAATAGTCGGCAAAATATTCTGCAGTCAGTACTACTGTTCAAGGCTACTACAACAGCGGGGCTGCTTACTAGTATTTGCTTGAAGGTCAGTGCAAAGTACATGATCACAGTCAATGTTGACACCGCTGACGGACTTGTGAATGGTGCCTCTGGACAAACTGATGCATATTGACTATGGCACTATGGGGGATGGTTCCCACATTCCTATTCGTGTCTTGTTAAAATTTGCAAACGAGGCAGTGGGCTCTCTTACAAGATCAAAGAGGCCAAATATACAAAAAGCTTCTTGGATTCCAATAGAAAAGATTTCTAAGCCTTTTCAGTATAAGCGAAATAAGCAAATTTTAGTCGAACGCAGCCAGTTTCCAGTAGTGCCAGCAGAAGGAATTACAATTCATAAAAGTCAGGGCGCCACATATTCGAAGGTAGCTGTCATCTAAAGCCCGGGCTGACCAGGTCTTCCTTGTATGTTGCTTGCAGTAGGACCACGAATGCTTCCGGACTTTACCTCTTAGGGAACTTCAATCCACCGAAACCTTTCTCCCCCACAGACCCTGTTAAAGTTGAAATAGTTTCTTTACGTACAGAAAAGGCGCTTCAAACCCACTTCGATTTTCTCTTGAATCGTTCTGAATCTTCTCCATGTTTGATTTTATATCAGAACGTTCAAAGTTTGCATGCTCCCTATCATGACATAATGAGTGATAGCCTCATTATCACTTGTGACCTACTTTGCTTTGTTGAAACTTGGACTTTGCCGGGCGAGGAATACCCGATTCCTGGATATACTACTTTTGAGCGGTTAGAAAGTACTTATTCGGAAGGACGGAAGAAGAATGGTATTATCTGCTACGCGAAGTCTGACATTTCAAATGAACTAAGGGTACTTGAAAGCAAAAACCTTTCGTTAAGCTCTAACAACGTATTCCAGTACGTTTTATTCCGGTACTGTAATTCTCACTTTGTTATTCTTTATAGGAATCCTACATACCCAAAACGTCTGGTAGGTTCTGAAATATCCAGCATTTTTGAACGCTACAGTGTTGAACAAATTACTATTTTGGGTGATTTTAACGAGGACATTCGCACTAGTGCCACAAGAGAGTCCATGAGGGGCAACTTATTTCGCTTGGTGCTTCGAAGCTTACTTCATGAGGAAACCAGTAGCACTAGTGGCCGTACTCAAATAGATTGGGCGTTTTCAAGCCTGGACGCAAATGCAGTCAGTACAATAACGTATGAGACGGCGTACAGTTACCACGACTGTATTTGCGTAAGAATTGAAAGAAACCTTTTCAATTAGTAGCGAAACACATAATATTTCAGCTTACACTACTAAACTTCTTTGTATTCACTTCTTCGGTTGCCTTTTATACCCTAGATGAAATCGCCGCTCGTTTATTTTATATATATGTAAACTGTTTTATTTATTTACTTTACTTATTTATTTTATTTATTTATTTATTTTTGTTTTTTTTTGTTTTTTTTTTCAAATTTTTCCCTTGACCATAATGTTAGCTATAGGGCGCGTCCACAGGTTGTGGATAGTGGAACGACCTATAAATGTATACGGTACTACCCGTATATAGGTTAGCTGCGAATATTCAAATAAGTAGCCGGGGACAATACATTTAAAAATATTTAAACAAAATTTAGCTATTGTTACACTGAATATGTCAACGATTTCATCTGGGTATAATATTATTATTATCATATATATATATATAATATATATATTATTATAATTTTTTCTCTTGTTAATATTAACTTACTTTGTTCTTTTAACTACTATTATATGTATATATTGTTACGTACAATAGAAATGGAAAAAGAGACATCTATGGAAAATGGATACATCGCGTGAAATAAGTACGGACATAAATATTTCGGAGAATCGCACTACAGCAAAGGACAAGCGACATATACGGAAATAAACAAATTTGGGTTCGGTGAATTGATGCTTCTAGAATAGAATTTGCGGGAAGTTTCTATGACAATTTGTACAGTACAAAAATATGGCACTAATCCCCGCCAGGAGGTAGAAACTCGTGCGAGAAATTCATTTATTGCAGCTGATATGGCGCAGCAGCTGTAGGAAAAAGAACCAACAACAACACGAGTAGTGATCAAAAATCAAACCAAGGATCAAAAAGAAGAAAAGCGAAGACATCGAATCGAACTGAGGGCCAAAGATAAGCCCCAACGCCATTAATAAGATAAAAAAAATCATCTTTTTTAACGAAGTAAACTATTTGGATTGCGATAATTGGAAGTACAGTAACGATAACTAAATAGTAATTGATTTGATTGTTGTCGTGAATTTTTTGAAAGTAAACAGTACTTGTGAATTATAATTGAAATGTTGTGTTTCAATAGCAAACAAAGGCCACGCTCGTAACAATATATACATATTTATATATATAGTATAGTATATATATTAATATACATTTTTTTTTGTCAAAGCACGAACGACACCAGTTTTCATAAACCATTTTAATATACAAAAGCCCTTAGTTTAAAATCACCTACACTGTGTGCACTCAAAATGCACACCGTTATGTGCTTTCACTTTTTAAACATATCCTTGCCAAATTCATTTGGGAATTTATTGAAATTATTCAATGCATTTAGATTTAAAAAAAAGGTTGAAACCACTGGTTGATGACGTATTGAAATAAATAAAAAAAAAAAAAAAGTTAAATGCAAAAAAAACTAAGTGAGAAACGATGTGGGAGAGCGGGGAAGAACATTATCGGGCATAGGAATTTCCAACGATATTAATCTACTGATAAATTTCAAATAATATTCATGGAGTGGGTTCTCAAAACTATTATGTCTTCCCGAAGCCTATCCGTAGTTGGCTGGTTGTCAACTACTATAGAACCCATACTCTTATTGCTGGGTCGAAAAGTTCAATTTGCATTTTAAATGCAATCCGCAAATTTAATGAAAACTTGTTGTTGTTGTTTTACATCTTTATATTTTTAGCAATCAGGAACCAGTATTTTGATAAATCAAATAAATTGGATTAAATTAGTTAAAGAGATATTGTATGTGAGAAATATTTTTTTTGAACTTACGATCAGCAATAGAGCAAACAAAATATTCTGAAGAAAAATTTATGCACGCTTATTAAGTTTTGCTGACCATATGAATTCAACTTTTTAGTCTAAAATAAATACAAAAATTAACAAAAGTCTAAGTGAAACTAATGCAATAAAGTCCTTATTATTAGCATTGGTCGTAGAGTAAAATAAGCGATTAGATGGTCCATCTCGGAATCAAACCAACCCTCTTGGAGCCTTCTAATATCGTCACCAATTTTAGTGCCTGAAACTTACAAGTAAATTTGTTGTGGCTGGCATGGAAAATCTCAGCATTACAAACGCCGCTCAGTACCTATTTCATGACACAAAATAATGTGCCTGGAGCCTGGCTTGTGTAAGACCAAAGCTTCTGGCAGATATATCTCAACCGATAGATGGTTTCACTAATACATGATATCCTCGAAGAAGTCCTTACGGTTGATTCTGTGATCCTGAGGTATGAATAAGATCGAAGTTTTCTTTAGAAAAAAAGTGGCTGTTTATTACAATGTAAATTGTTCTGGTGTCTTAAACTCATACTTAAAACTGGACTTCCAATAATTTTGAGCATGGTTTTTAGCTTTAAAAATATTTAGTTAAAGCGACTCGAATGCAATGAAGTTCTTATTATGTGCATTGGTCATTAGATGGTCCATCCCGGAATTAATCTAACAATCGAACAAAAGCTCTCAACTCTCCCATTCGCACATAAAGTACTGCTGTCATTTCATTGACTGTTTGAAAAAATATATTCGGCTTTCGTAGGCTATGGCTGCCTGCGTCTATCTACCTACAAACATTCACTGGAAACTACAGTAAAAACCTTGTTTTTGCCACTTTACCTACGAAATATAGCTTTGTGTTCGTTTCAGTTATATGGTCTACGTCGGTTTAACCATGTTTCAAGTTTTTGAAAGTCTATTCTTCAACAATCACTAAATTCTCCTGTCGTAAGCGGAGGGCACTTACTTTTATTTTTAAAATGTCTCCAGTCACGCGACTGTCTTACATTTTCGATTTTCTTCAATTTTTATATATGATATGGTTTCTCATTTCTATCATGTTGTTTTCAGAATTCATTCTTTATTTAGATCCTCCGTTTATGGAACATCTTACCAGATACTGCTCAACTTTGTAATTCCTTCGGTGTTTTTGAGAGGCTTATCATTTTTTATTATTTCAATTGCTTTTGATTTTCTTCTGCCTATCTTATTTATTATATTTTTTAGATTTTCTTTGATTAATCTAATTTCAACTTATAATTTCAAACTTTCTTTCAATCTAAATTTTTCTATGATTAACTATTTTTTTTAATATTATATCTTCCCAGTTGTATTTTATTGTTCGTTATATTTTAACTCTAGCTCATCAATGGCGGCAGGGACACTCAGGAATAAATGTGAATGATAACGCAGCAATGTAGCGACAAGTCTGTCTCTGTCCGCACTTCCCTGAACGTGAACAGAGAATTTTAGTTTTACGTCAGATTTTAGCGAATGATGATGACTTTTTTAAAAAGCCGAGTTATAACGTTTTGAATATTTTTTTACTCTTACCTAGAAAATTAATAAAGAAGACAAGATTCAATAACAGAGTAACCAGGACTATAAATTCGTAACCTTACTACTGCAGACATATGCTCATGTCCGCTCAGATAGTGGTCCCATTCCTCCTTTCTAATATTCTTCCAGT
Source organism: Dioctria linearis (assembly GCA_963930735.1). Taxonomy (NCBI): domain Eukaryota; kingdom Metazoa; phylum Arthropoda; class Insecta; order Diptera; family Asilidae; genus Dioctria; species Dioctria linearis. Next base: position 25,337 of record CAWVNZ010002545.1, on the reverse strand, counting down.
TCTGTATCTGACTTGAGAACGAGGAAGGCATTGCTAGAAGTTAACATCTCGCCTCTGCCCTAAATCTTATCAGGCACAAGAAGTTCAACCTCTCACTGTAGTATGCAAAGGCGTCGGAGCAATTATAGGTCAGACTCTACTGGTTGAGCAGTCTCCAAATCTGCATGGTCGCAATCTACTACTGAACAGTCTCTAACTGTCTATCGCAAAAGGCACTGGAATAAGTACAATTGTTCATGACGGCGTAGTTAGTACTGACATCGGCCGATGCTGTATTGACCTCTTCAAGAAAATACATTTCATATATTATTTTAGTCTCAAATTTTCAGGAATTGGTATCTGCCTCCAGGGCACGAACTGTCCACAAGCGGGTACCGTTGCAAGTTTGCTCTGAGCTGTCACTCGAATTCAATTTGCTAGTTGAAATCTACTAGCAACACTCGATACTATATTTCAAGCTCTTTTTATCAGTCGGTGGATTTTACAACTCGGCTATGTACCCAACTGAGCCCGAGGATATCGCAAAAACGGCAATATGCACACATTTTGGATTCCTCGACTTCGCATGGCATGACGCTTGGTTTGTGCAACGCAGCTCAATCTTTTCAAAGATGTATTCACATGGTCTTGCAAGAGTTACCTTTCTGATTTGCATATTTGGACGATATACTAATCGCTTCTAAGTCCCAAGCCGAGCACTATTAACACATCGAACAGGTGCTCAAACGCCTGCAAGAATTTGGACTGATATTGAAATCGAAAAATGAGTCTTCGTACAGTCGCAGGTAAAATTCTTGGGATACTTAATTACCCCACATGGCATCCAACCTGCTCCCGATCGAGTGCAGGCAGTTTCTAATTTCTGAATTCCAAAAACGGTGAAGCAATTACGATGCTTTCTGGGTGTGATAAACTTCTATCGACGTTTTCAGCCACACATTGCAGCACATCACGCTAATTTAAATAGTTATCTTTCAAGCTCTATGAAAGACGGTGCAAAACGAAGTGACTGGTCTAGCGAAGCAACTAAATCATTTGAGTCAGCTAAAGCTCAACTAGCTCAAATGGCTCTTCTCGCTTTTTCTATCGCTTCGGCCGAACTGTCGCTCTGGATGATTCAGATACTGCCATCAGTGCTGCAATACAACAAAAAGTCAACGATTGCTGGCAACCACTAGGATTTCTCTCGGTTAAATTAAACTATGGTCAACAGAAATAGAGTACCTATGACAGGGAATTACTAGCCGCATACAAAGGTGTGAAGAAAATCAAGTATTTACTCGAGGGATGTGTCTTCACGCTCTACACGGACCACAAGCCCTTGCAATACGCATTTCAGCAAAACCCAGAAAAAGCTTCTCCCATGCAATTACGACGTGTGCTCGAGCAGGATAACGTGGTTGCTATAGCTCAAACGCAGCTTCAAGATTCACAATTTCAACAGCTCCTTAAAGATTGTCGGTACAAATTTGAAAAATTTCCCGTTTTTGGCTCTAATAAAGAATTATACAGGGAAGTTTCGGAAACAAAAATACGACCATCTATTTCCACTACTTTCAGAGTACAAGTCTTTAAAACCGTCCACAATTTGTCTCACCCTAGCATTCGCACAACGAACAAAATGATCACGTCAAGATACTTCTGACCATCCATCAATAGAGATGTCATAACTTGGACGCGGTAATACTCAGCTTGTCAGCGCAACAAGGAAAAACGCTCTAGGCTCATTCCACGAATGTTCCGGTCTCTACCAAACCATTCACCTTGAACTTGTTGGATCTCTTTCACCCCCGCAAAATTTTAGGTTTTGTCTCACGATAGATAGGTTTACGGGATGACCAGAAGCCATTCCTCTAGTCGACATTAGTGCCGAAACTGTCACGACTACACACCCTCAAGTGTGGGCAGCTCGCTTTGATATCTCTAGGACCATTATAACAGATCAAGGCGCACAATTTGAATCCTCATTATTTTTGAAACTTTTTAAAGTACCAAGTTTTCAGCGTAGTCGCACTACCGCTTACCACCCTCAGGCTAACGGATTTTTAGAAAGTTGGCACCGGACATTCAAAGCATGCCGTATGGCGTATCAAGGGAATACTCAGACAAGGGCATTACGTTTCGTGCTGCTAGGCCTACGAACTACTTTTAGCGGGGAATTTCTCGCTACCCCTGCAGAAATCGTATACGGAGAAGGCTTCTGCATGCCTGGTGATTTCCTACGAAATTCTCAGTTTCCAACCAGTGTCGGAAGACTTCCATACATCAAGCAACTTTCATGCTGAGGCAGCGTCTCCGTCGGGTGCGCCAACACGATATGTTAGGTTCATGCCTGATGGTTCAGTAAGGATGCCGACGCAAACAACTTGAGTTGGACGACCCATTAGGCCACCACAACGACTCACGATTAATAACATATACTTTTTGATTTTCATATATTTTGTTTCTAATCTTCATTGGAGGAATATTAGTTTTATTTATCTATGTAACAAGCCAAAAACCCAAAGTTTGGCAGGCACGGGAGTATATGTGGCGACACTTCGGTTTCTGTACGCACTTCTCTGAACGAATGACCAATCACCGTGTAAATCGGGCAATTTATTGTTTTAGAGTTCCTTGCTGGTAATACTTTGCTGGATTTTGTATTTGCAAAGAAAAACAGAGAATTTTAGTTTTACGTCAGATATTATGAGATGTAGATGATTTTCTTAAACAGCCGAATTATAACGTTTTGAATATTGTTTTACTCTAGTCTGGAAAATTAATAAAGAAGATAAGATTCAATAACAGGGAAACCAGGACAATTAATTCGTAACTTTATTACAAAAGACATGTGCTCACATCCGGTCAGATAGTGCTCCCCTTAGGTTAGGTTAGAATAAGTAAGATTGCCTGGAGACTACTAACCTACATTACTTAGACCTCTAGTAGGTCCATTGAGCTCCATTGGATAACCTTTTTCAAGCAGCCAGCTTAGGGAACTCAAGATATCTCCGATACTCTTTACATATATCCATCCTGGTTCTCTAAAAAACCCAGGATATATCTAAACTCTTTGTTTTGTAGCGCCCCTATATTTGGAAAGAAGTAGCTACCCAGTAGCCTACTTCTTCTATTCATCAGATCGGGACATTCGCAAAGCACCTGTTGGACAGATTCGATTTGGTCCGAGTCCTCACAGCTCCTGCAGAAATAATTCGCCGATATCCTCAGTCTTCTAGGATGGTCACCTATGGTCCACTGATATTAAGCAGCTCCGTTGTCGTTTTCCTGTTATATGCAAGTTGCCTCGCAATACAGCAGGCATCCCTGCTGGTCCACCGGAAGCTTGCCTTTTGATAGGCGCCCCTGATTATTTCCTCTTTTATTGCTCTGATTTGGATCCTGCAAAGGCTACCACTGCTGAGCTATCCAATTCATAGCCTTTTTTTGCCAACTCATCAGCCACCTCGTTGTCTGAGATATCCTTATGGTCAGGTACCCAGTATAGGGTCACCTTGTCCCTCGTAGCGAATACCTCAAGGCTAATCTTGGATAACTGCACCAAGTTAAATTTTATCAGCACAGCATACAGCGACTTGATGGATGCCTGGCTATCAGTATATATGAATATATGGCGTGATTACTCTTTTGGACTTTTTACTGGGCTAAATTTAATTTTGTTCAAGAATTTTTCTCAAACTTTTCATTTCTTTCTTCTTTTTTTCATTTTTTGCCATTTGTTTTTCATATCACTCAATTTCCCTATTTGGGACCTGTTGATGAGTCAAACCAAGACTTGAAATTTGTCACCAAAAATTAATGGGTTGTGTGATGAAATAACAAATTAGAACATTTTTTAGCTTTTGCTATATACCGGAGAATCCCAAAAATTCTTTCTTGAACAAAATAAATACCAATGTTGCCGCCTGATATATCGTTGCGAGGTCTGCCTGAAAAATACTGCATTTGTTAGGCAGTTTATAAGACTCATTCCACTGTAAATCTCTGGAGTACAGTTCAGCCCCTGTGCCTGCACTTTTCTTGGATAGTGGTCCTCTTCCTACTTTCTAATTTTCTTCCAGTTCTACAGTTGACTGGAGAATGAAGAAGGTATTGCTAATAGCTGACATCTCCTCGCCTCTGTCCTAAATCTTATTAGGCACAAGAAGTTCAACCTATCACTGTATTTCGCAAAGGCGTCGGAACAATAACTGGTCAGACTCTGGTGGCTGAGCAGTCTCCCACTGCCTGGTCGCAAATGTGCTGGAACTATTGTTGGCCTAACTCTAACTCGCTGAGCAGTCTCTAACTGTCTGTTGCAACAGGTACTGGAGTAAGTTCAATTGTTCATGACAAGTTGAACTAGCCAACACGCATTGGCCAGCTCGACAATGGTTCAGCTGGTCCCAAGCCCGACGATATATCTCTCCAGAACCCGGCGTAGTAAGCAGTGACATCATCGGTGGATGCAGTATTGACCTCTTCAAGAAAACGCCTGTGTGGTGGAACACACAATATTATTGTCTTTTGATTGCATAGATTATTTTACTACCAAATTTCCAGGAATTGGTATCTGCTTCCCGACCACTAACTGTTCACAAGCGAGTAGTATTGCATGTTCGCTCTGAGCTGTCACTCGAATTCAATTTCCTAGTTGACACCTACTAGCAACACTCGCTACTGAACTCTATTTCAAGTTCAACTTATTAGTCGGTGGACTTTACAACTGGGTTATATACATATGTCCATCGCTACGGCAAGTGTACCTGTGCTACAATATAAGACACCACCTAACAAGATCCACAACGTCCAATAAACATGTATTATGGGTTCAAGGCTTCCGCACGAACTCAGTGCACACAGTTGTACGGCTACTTACAACAGAGGACGTCTGGTTGGTACTCAGGTCGCAATATCTGGCATCCAACCAAAGAGATACTGGCCAAAAAAGCAGTATCCATGTCCGTTATAGGACCAGAACCATTCTACCATTTATCTCTATTAACATCGTGAAGCTTACCATTCAAAACTCGAGCCAAAACCAAAGGACCACAGATGACCTTCAATGAAAAACCAAAAGATTCATTAAAGGAATTTCACTTAAGAAAAGTCTACATATTTTAAGGCTATCTAGAAATCAACTCGGAGTCATTACAGCAGTCCTAACCAGACAATGCCAACTAAACAAATACATGCATGGGATAGGCATATCACGCACTGATGTATGCAGCCTATGTCTCGAAGAGGATGCAATATCGGAGCTCGTTTTATAAGAATGTGCGAGGTCATTGCACATTATAGATTCCAGGCATTTGGCTCATACTACTTGAAGCCTGTCGGCTTTGAAGAAATTTCACCCAAAAAACTACTGCTCTTGTTAGGCAGAGAGGGATTATTGGATTAACTATAAAGAAACCGGTGCACAATAAGTCAATGAATGGCTGTAGTGCAAAGGCCACGCGTCCCGTCTAACCATGATCTAATGAAATCTATATTTTAAAATGTTAGGTCATTATCTCGTAATTATAATTTTACTATGTATAATATCGTTGATCTTGTGTTCATCTATCCAGGACTAAACGTATTTTATTTTATTGTATTGTATTGATTGTGGTCTCCTTTTTATAACTTTAGCTAACACCTAATGCGTAATAACAGTAATTTAAATCACTCACTTATTCTAAAAATATAAACAGTTTCTCTCAATTTACACGCTCTCATATAACACAATTTGTCAAATTATCTCGTTAAAAAAAGAAACATTTTACCGAAACCAAAACTGCCACGCAAATCAATTTTCTTTTATCACATAAAACTCACCAGACGTTAAAATTGAATTTCTTCGTTCAAATCTGTATCTCATCCGCCCCGAAATCCTTCCTTTTCAAGTAGAATAAATATTTCTGCGGGTGTCGGTCCGGTTTCGTAGTATTTCGCTTTGCCTCTCCTCATGATTATTTATTAAATTGGGGAGCTCTGAGCGTGTTTTACTGTAAAATGTACCAACCTTGGGCATACATCCAAACATACCTACTACATTGGGGACTTCTCGCGCTATCTTTTTCCGCAGTTATATCCTTAAAAAAAGTATATACTTACATTATACTAGTTATATGGGTAGGTATGTATGTAGGTTCATACATATATGTTGTAACTACACTGAAACTCATCAATCTCATTGGACTCTGACATGGGATGGTTATTTTTGCCTTTCGGCAAAACGTTTTCGCTGGCTGACGGTCTTATATGTACAATATGAATGTACAAACATAAATCCATACAGGCAGCTACATATACTTGAAGATTAAATTGAATCTTTGCATCTGGCATAATGTACGTAGTATATACAAAATTTTTCGTATAATTTACTTATGCGCATAGAATTCCTATGCAGATGTTTGCACATCAAAATTATCTCTTCTATAATTTGAAAAATACCCGAAATGACCTGAATTATTTCCACAGAATATTTCCGTTTAGTGCAATGGTTTATTATATTTTGGACCATACACATTTGGAATTCATCCCCATCCGCGTCTAGTCGACGGCAGTCTGAGACTATAAGCAAACCATGAAGGTAGTCCACGTTATTGTGAAGATCTTTTTATGTATCTAGATATATATATATATATATATATATATATATATATATATATATAAAGAAGTTTCGATTCCTTTGGAGAGTTGTTTTTTCTCTTCCCCACATATCTATACATACATAGTAACAGAAAAGCTTAGACTGTATTTTGGCAGCCTTTCAGTAAATAAATCTTTTGGGATAAATTTTCCGATAGCTTTGGTCAATCTTTATATGAAACTTCTTCGTTTACCTAGTCCCGTATTGCTGATGGGGGCTTTTCGTTTTTTAACATACACCTACCTAGATGAGAAAGGTGTTGTAATGGCTGTCATTAGTTTCTTTCGAATAGTAAGATCAGTTTTCAATTACTTTTTACTTTAAATTTTCAATGAAATTCGTGGAATGTTTTTTTTTCAAATTATCGGAAGTATGAGCAATTTCTGACGGATATATGTATGGGTCTATCGGGAGGAGCCTTGAAGTCTATTAATCTTAAGTAATAGAAATGTCATGTCTATGAAACGCAGTAGTCCTTTTTAGTTTAACCACTCTTAGAATCTATGCTGCCTATATTGGCACGGGGATGACAGATTCCAACCACAAATGCCAAGACAACACGGTGCGCTGCGTATAGCCTTACTACTGTCGTTATATGTAGAAGGGCGATATGTCTTCAAGCTATAAGGTCCCACTGGCGTGCCGTCTTTTGAAGCAAGGGAAGAATTGCTTCCCTAAGGTTTACCGATTTAATTTAATTAAAACAAATAAAAATGAGAGGAAATAAAAAGTGACAACAAAAAATTTCTTCAAATATTTTCATTAAAAAATATTTCCCCAAAAGCCTTTTTATTTGTCCTTCGCTGTAAACTATCACTTAGAATATCTATATAGCAAACAGAATGGGTGAATCGTTTATGAATCGTGTCGTGTAGATTAGCGTAATTTTTCAAGAGCAGGGCCATGTAAATTATCTTTTCTGTTAATAGAAGCAAGGACTTACATAAATTAAATATGTGAATTATTTAAAAATAAAGTAGGAAAAGTACAATTTGACCGCCGATGTCTCGCGCAAGAGCTTGGTTTACTTTTTTGGAAAATTGACTAGTTGCTTAGAATAGCGGTTACATGCCGCCGTACATTTAAAACATGAATAATCAACCCAACCAAAATTCATTACGCAAAATCTGGCTTATCACCATTCCTGTTTGCTATACATTTTAAGCAAAATCACCTCCCATTTGAACAAAACAATCAAATCAAATCAATCAAACAACATGCAACGAAAAGTATAGCATTCGAATACGTTGAAATCCTGTCAATTCAATTCATTTATTTCGACTTAAATGATACATATGATATTTAACTTGTTTGATTCTTAACTAGGTTTATGATACAATGAGAGCCGCGCGCTTTTTTACACTTGACAGTTGCAGTGTGTTGATTACTTCTGTAAAATTGTGAAAAGTATTTAAAAAAGTATGATAATTAAAGCAAGTATTCTTGCCCTAAAAGTTTATTAAAAAACTATTAACAAAAAATGAAATTTTTTATTTCAAACCTGTCAGTAATTTCATTTGTTCTCTTAAAATGAAACAAGGAACAAAAGTAGAAAAAAACAACGCGCGTTATTTACTTATTCTTTTTTTAAACAAAACTATTGCTTACCTGTTAGCCATGTACTAATTGCATTTTAAAATCGATGATGTAGTTAAACATCCGCCAATAGGACAAAAACGGAAAACTTAAAAACTAGTTTTCTTTAATATCGATCAACGAAACACTTTACTTTTATCTCAGCGTTATTTTTTACAGAGAAAACAGTTTTTCTAAACAAAACTACTGCGTACCTGTTAGCCATGTTCTAATTGAATTTTAAAATCGTTGATGTAGTTAAACATCCGCCAATAGGACAAAAACGGAAAACTGAAAAACTAGTTTTCTTTAATATGGATCAACGAAACACTTTACTTTTATCTCAGCATTACTTTGTACAAAGAAAACAGTTTTTCTCTTCCATCCATTCTACAAAAAAAAACAAAATCAATCTCATCAGCTCTTAAATACATGTCAAGTCAAGACTGTCAAGACTAAGTCTCCAGTTACACATTGTGTCAGAAAGTATGGGATCTTTATATGCAATTAAAGGCTGAGATAATTAATTTTCCATAGAGTTGACTTCCTCTTGGATATAGCCCATAAAACAATTTTAAAAGTACGATTAAACCGTGGTTCTTAGCTGTCATTTCCTTCACTGCTCTCTCCTGTCAGTTAACCAGACAAAACAAATTTCTTTCGCTTAGAATTAATTACACAGCTTCAATTGAGATAAAAGAGATGCTGAAAAAACCCGTTTTTCACTATTCAGACAAAAATTGTGGTGACAAAGAATCGCTTAAATTAAGATAAATTGTTAAGTCTTGGGCAGAAGCGAATACTGTGAATAATGCAATCATTTTATTCAGTCACTTATATTATGTAATTTCAGTAATTTTCGTTTCTTTGAATTTTGCTGTGTTGTTGCTGAAATTTTTAAAGTTTAAATTGAGATTAACTTAATCCAGTAAGGAGTTTTAAAACATGGCAGCGTAATATTAGTTTAAATGCTGAGAAATTATTTAAAAAAAAAATAATTTTAGCGTGGTTCGTGCAATTGTAGATCTAATTTGATTCATAACTTGAATGATAGGAATTCACTACCATCTGCACTGATGATAAATGGATATACAAGGTGTCCTGTAAGTGGTGTGGGATACACGAAGGCTATTTATAGGTTATACTTAGACGAGCAAAAATGGTATGGTGGTGGGGGGGGGGGTCCTAAGGGTTTCCGAGATCACAAGACTTAAAGATATTTGGGTATGTTTTTATAGACTACCCTGTAACTTCTAAACGTTACGCTCTATGGTGATGATTTAAACTTTGGTAGATAGATAATCGTTGCACCTTTCTAATGATCTGCGTTTTCCCTCCTCCTCTCCATAAGAACCCCCACAGCCACATCACAACTGAATTATGAAAATAATATATGTCCTAAAGAGTCGATTGTGGTACACCACTAGCATCATCGTCAATATTGAAAAGTACCAATTATCATCGATTAGTATGCAATAAATGTGGTGGAATATCGATTACAAGAAAATTATGTAACCAGTACAGGTCCTAAAAGACAACCCTGGATACACCGTTAAGTACTATGAAGGATTCCAATGTTAAAAATTATTTAAATGATATCGTGAAGAGAAAAGATGACATTGACGAACATACAAAATAGGAGGAGTCAAATTAACACCGAAAAGAGTTAGACTAGGATTTATTACGCTCAAACTCAAGAGAGAACCTTATATACTTCATACAATTAGGAGAGATTTTCTAAGAAATTCCTGGACTGATAATGGTATCAGATTATATAAATAGTTACTTACCATACAGTAAAATCAGAAAAAATTCAGGAGGATATGAGCAAAAGTTGCTCTATAAGATGTTAAATTACCAATTTCATTCTAAGAACGGAAATTTCTCTTTGATGGAGGAAGGATATACTCGAATTACTCGATAACACTTCTCTTATATGAGCTTTACGATGGATTTTTAACGGAGCGCTTGTCATTCTGATTGACGTTAGTCTTCCTAAGTAAGTTGGTTTAGATTTGTTTTATAGTTTCTGTCAATTTTAACAGAAATCCCATACTTAATAGATTAAGGTTATCATATACCACCAGAATGGATAAAACAATTTCTCTGTAGCAAGCTTACCGAATACAAAGTCTTGTGTCTTCCAGTGTACAGTTTTAACTACTTAGTGATCCCAGTAGAATATCCATTACATGTCGAACTAACTCCATTTTATCTTTAATAATGGTTGGAGTGTTTCCTTGACTATAAAATATTTAGGTACTCTGTAAATACGAGACCACAATGACATCAATTCCACTGCATATATTTTATAATATAATAAGACCAGGTGTCATGATATACATTTACTGTTAAAGGAGCTAATTTAACATTTATTTGACATACAACCTTACCATAAAACTCGTAATGTTTTTCCTACTTCGATTCACCCAGTCTCAAGCATGCTTTTAATCAATTTACACAAAACTCCAAAATTTCTGGTCAAACCCGGAAATTTCATTACTGCGTACATAATTCACAAAATATTGATCTTTCTCCTTCCTCTCTTTGATGAATGTAAAATTCCGCAATTTAAGTAAATTGCCATAGGAAAATGTACTAAGTTGAGTGCCTGTAGCTTTTCCATATATGTAGCCTTTTTGAGTGATTCCAACTTAAATGCACCCCAAAAGGCATATGACTGCCGTTCTCGAAGCAATTATTTCCGAGGCGAAAAAAAAACCTTTAAAAAATGAAACTCAGGACTTTATACAATTCACCAAAAGCTATGCTCTGAATATTACCACCCTGGTATAAGTTCGGGTCCAATATGATATGTTAGGTAAGAACGGATATTTCAAATCCCGCAGATTTTATGGCATTTCAACAGTATGTATGTAAAGCTTCCCTCACGCCTATTATGTATATAGCTTACAGTTCAATTTCCTTGTATTCCGGGTAGTGTACCCATACCTACATATGTATATATGAAAACTGTAAAAGTAAAATCATTCCACATCAGTCGCCATATGTAGTTCCGGCAAATCATGAAAAATGGGTCCTCATCTCAACTATTTACGCCAAAGCTGCTAAACGCACACAAATCGTGATGAAACTCGAAGGTTGATAAGATGACACACAGAAATAGTCACAAAATGCTCATATATTTCATGGCTTCTATGTGAGAAAATCGATTGTGGACAAGACTTGAGATTTCAGCTTAATCTCCTTAATCTGCAGTTTTAGTTTGCAAAAAGTATACTAAAAGGAGGACGACACTTAAATTCTTGTTGTTCTATGTAAGGCAGGATCAGAAATGATGCACAAAAGGGAGTAAAAAAATTTGAAATGTGCCTATATATAAGATGTATATGAAGAAAAAGTCCTTGATCTTTCAAATATGCAAGTTTTAAGGATCTTAAGGAGGACATTTTCTATCCTCGTCTTTACGTTTAATGCCAAGTCACTATACTAACGCTTTTCACTACAATTTCAAAATGTTCTTCATCTTTCTACTTGGGTCTCGGTAAATTTTTCAGTCGATGGATACTTAAGAGTCTCTTGAAATTTTGCATCGTTGTTTGCCACTTAGTAGCTAGATGTAGTATCACTTGTTGGGGAGGGAAAAAGGAATTAAGAGATTGAAAAGGATCTAAAAAGAAAAAAAAACATAAAAAGCGAGAGGTGGAGGAAACCTCGTTGTTTTTCAACTATACGTAAGAAGATTACTGTGTATAACATCCGCGGTTTTGAATAAATGTGCAAGAATGCATTTTTATGATGAAGATTGTGTGTATAACTATGTACAGTTATATTCCATTACTGTCAGATGATGGAAAAAAAATTCATACTGAGGACAAGAGAGTGCTTTTTTAAAATGGGAACGAATGTTCCAAAAGTAAATGTAACTAAAAAAAAACAAAGGTTGAATATATTTTGTTTTAATTTTTGTATCCATATTTTAACTCAGTGTGGATAAAATATACTCTTATCAAATATATGAGAATAGTTTTATTTGGGACTGGATACACATGGCGGGAGCCCGCGAGGACTTGAAATATGGTTTTAATTAAAAAAAAAGCGCCGAATTTTACTATACAACGACCAAAAACTACGTAGAAAAATCGTCAACTGTGCATCAAATATTTAATGCTTCAGTCGAAAGGATATGATTCCTCTTGTCGTTATGATGAACGCATTCAGATATCTTCCAACTATCGACAGAATTGATCGAGCCCACTTTTTTACCACAGGTAAGACAATGCCCAGAAAACGATGGCATACATTCAAAATTGAATAAAGTTTATGCAAGCGTTAAAGCCAGTGACCGAAAGTAGTTACACTAGGACAGTTCAGGCGCACTGTTTTAGCTTCCAGGATTTCGCCACAGATGGCGCCAACGCCGCTAGGTGGTTTGAGCCATACTAAATGTAGGTTTGTGTCTTGGATGTGTTGGTTTGTGTCTTGGATACACCATTGCGCCTTGGATACACCATTGTGTCTTGGGTGTACCATTGAGTCTCGACTGCGCCCTAGCGGAATTAATCGGTACTAGCGGTATGTGTCATTTGGTCTTGACTGCACACTAGAGATATTAGCAGGTACTACCAGCATCAGGATTTCGCCACAGATGGCGACACCGTCGCTAGGTGGGTTGAGTCCATACTAAATGTGGGTTTGTGTCTTGGCTGTATGTGGCTTATGTCTTGGATGATGGGGATACGAGACCAATTTGGGGGATACGAGGCCACTTTTAGCACTCTCCAGCATAGGGAAATAGTATAGGTTTTCGAATTTGTTTCTGAAGTTCGCTTATTTCTCATCTCGAGTCTTGGGGATACGAGATCACTTTGGGGATACGAGACCACTCTTAGCACTCTCCAGCATAGGGAATTAACATAGGATTCCGATGTTGTTTGTGGAGTTCGCTTATTTTTCATCTCGGCCTCGTAGCTTCTAAGTTGACATTAAGTTTTTCATCTCGAATTTTGGGGATACGAGATCACTTTCAGTACTATGCAACAACTGCGCCCTAGCGGCATTACCCGATACTACCAGCATGCTCCGGTGTGTCTAGACTGTACTGGTTTATGTCTTGGATGCACCATTCAGTCTTCACTGCAGCCTAGCGAGATTAACCGGTACTACCAGCATGCTTCGGGATGCGTCATTTGGTCTTGACTGCGCCCTAGCGGCATTAGCCGGTACTACCAGCATGCTCCGGTACTACGGTTTTCTTGGATGTGTGTGTGTGTGGGTGTGTGTCATTTGGTCTTGACTACACCCTAACGGCATCAGCCGATACTAATAGCATGCTCCGGAACTACGGCTTTGGATGTGTGGTACGATTCTCTTGGATATGTGAAGTTTTTTGCTTCACTTTTGGCCCACACGTGGCAGCATGCTACGGTTTTGGGAAGTTCTTAGAAACACTTTTGACCACACGTGGCAGCACGCTACGGTTTTCTGTGCCAACACGTAGCAGCATGCTACGGTTTTCTTAGATGTGTGAAGTTTTTTGCTTCACTTGGCATGTTCCGGTACTACGGTTTTTTTGGTGCACCTAAATGTAGGCTTTTTTATTATGATTTTTCTTGAGCGCCTAAATGCAGCCTTTTTGCTTTGAACTAATAATTAAAGTTAATGGTAGGAAATTTTTGTTCATGCCAATGGATTCTAGATGGTGGTAATGAAATTTTCATCAGAAATCCTCTATGGGCTCTGGTTTCGAGATATTAGCGTATTAATAATTCAATTTATTGTTTTGTTCATGGAAATGGATTCTTGGCGGTGTGGGAGGTGGAACGAAATTTTCATCAGAAATCCTCTGGTTTGCGAGATATTAGCGACATTTGTTCGGGCGCAAACGTCATTTCTTGAGTAAGGTTCCCTAGCGGCAATAAGGGACATATTTTGAGCGGAACGATGGATACTTAACCTTGGAGCATTACTCCATTTCATCAGATCAACAAGTGGCAGCCCCTGAAAGAATCTAAATCTAGTGTAAATAAATTATTAGTTTTAGTTTCATTTATTAAAGTAATTTGCATTATAGCTACATGTATAAAGTATTATAAATATATATTTATTTTAAATTGTATTATAGGTGTTTTTTCAAGAAATTATATAACATCTTTGTTATTAATCCAAGAATTGTGTTGTGATGAAAATCCGAGCCATTTAACGTAAGCTTTATCTCCACTCTTCTTTATGATTTTCTCTACGAGATATAGGTTTGGGTGTTTAACTTTCAGCAGCTCCAATTCATAAAAGCCTCCTGTGATTGGATTTCCTTGATAATCTTCCAGACGATATGTGAAGGGGTTTGTGTTTTGAACTTTAATAATTTTAAAAATCTCAGCTGTCCAGTTTGGTGTATAGCCTTTCTCAAATATATGCTTGTATTTGCTGATGCGTACAAAATCACCAACTTTACACTTTGAAGGAACAACAATTTTTATATGATCGTATACAGTTGAAAGCAGTTGTTTATCATTGGAGGCGTTGATATCACGTGGTTTCATTTTCGTAGTTCGATGTATTCTTGAGTTGTATTCAGTGAGCTGATAAGATCCATTAAAGCTGAATTCCTTCCACATCATATCCTTTAGAGTTCGGTTAAATCGTTCTACTATTGATGCTTTGAGGAAACTGTACGTAGAGTAATGATTAATTGCATACTTCAGCATTAGATTTTTAAAGATGTTGTTGTAGAATTCCTTTCCATCATCAGTCTGCAGGTTTTAAGGTATTCGTACCTCGCTTAATATAGATTGCATGGCATCTTTTACTTCTACACCAGTTTTTCTTTTAATTGGAATTGCCCGTGCATATTTTGAGAAGGTATCAATTACTGTCAGCAGATAGCAGTAACCCTTGTTCACATACTTGTAGCGATCCATTTCAACCAAGTCTGCCTGCCATAAGTCATCTAGTCCTTTGATAATCACACGACGCCATTGAAAATTTTTTCTCGCTGGTTTATGCAGCTCATTTACCACTTGTCTCTTACTCACCGTAATTATAAATGAAACAGATTTCTCATGAGTTTTTACTCATATACACCATCTTTTGGTGTCAAGTCTTTCTTATTTATTACTGAAGTAAACAGATAGTTTTCAATCCTCGCGATTTCATCATTGATATATAGCGTTAAATTTGCCACCTCTATATTAATAGTTTTTCTTATTTCTTCCACACTTATTATAATTTTATTGTCAACATAGGCTTTGGTAGTAGCATTATCATTTTCAAGGGGTTCACCAAGTCGTTTTATACACTTTGAGTTTAGATCGTAGTCTCCGTTTATCGTTAAATTAAATCCAATACCCCGCTCTCCTTGTTCACCAGCTGGACCCTGAGCTCCTTGTTTACCATCTGGTCCTTGAGTTCCTTGTTTACCGGCTGGCCCCTGAGCTCCTGTTGGCCCACGCTCACCTGCTTTTCCTAGATATCCTCGCTTAGAGAAACGTCCAAACTTGTGAACGATCATCTGTAGATTGTGAAGAAGTATGTTAATAGAGTACTATTTAAACTATAATATCTGCTTCTCGCAACTCCTCCAGGATAGATACAATTTCATTATTGTGACTGATGTTTCCAGCCTGCTTTGATGCCATTAGAAGGCGCAGTCTATCCACTAATTCATTTGGATCATCCCAGTAAATGTGATCAATGTTTTCCTTAGGCAGATGCATTAGGCACATGCCTTTATGCTGTATAAGTTTACTGATTATAGCTTTATACTTAGCCGCTCTAGTACCTTTTATTTGTCCATCTTCAGCATAGTCACGTTTATATGCATTGGTATCTCTCAAAATAGATCCATAATTAGTTAGATCCTCTTTAGTATATAGCCTTTTTACTGGATCTTTCATAAAGAGCAGCTCACATAATCCCGAAGTTGTTTTATAGCTCTTCCCCTTGATAACAATATTTCCTACATCATCAACATCAAACGTTGAATTACCGATTCTCCACGCGATGTCATCATAGTAAACTCCATAGGTTGGATCAATTTTAGGGCTATTATCAGTGAGTAGCTTTAAATAGTTATGTATCCAGACGTATCGGGAGAGGTGACAGGAGACCTTCCTGTCAATGTTCTTGAATGTTTAGGTGTTGCTAAATCTTCCTCAGATGTTAAGGAATAATCTCCATAATTTATAGGTGTGCTACTAGCCTCCATTTTCACATATTTTCGTTTTGGAGGGGTAAAAGTTTCCACAATGTCATTGGCTTCTTCTTTTGCTTCTTCGTCTTCTTCTTCTTCTTCTTCTTTTGTATCTTATGTCTCAAACTTGGCTATATCTGGCAGCTCGTATTTGACTCTTCTAACAAACTCTTTTAAGGGTTTAGTGATTGGCTTAAAGCTTTCTTCAAGTTGAGCTTCTGCTTCAATCCTTCCGATCCTTAGAGCTTTAAATTTCCTTCGCACTGCATTCCTTGTCTTGATGATTTCTTTTAATAGCTTTTCGTTCATCTTCGATATTAACTGAATAACGGCTTTTCAAACAGCTCTAAGAACAGGTAAACAGCTTTCCAAACAGCTTTGATAACAGCTTAACAGCTTTTCAAACAGCTCTGATAACAGCTAAATGGCTTTTAAACAGCTCTGATAACAGCTTAGCAGCTCTGATAACAGGTTAACAGCTTTCCAAACAGCTCTGATAACAGCTTAAAAGCTTTTCAAACAGGTCTGATAACAGGTGAACTGCTTTAATTTACTCAGCAGGTCCACAGGATTCTGGTTGCTTTCAGCTGAGTTACAACTTCGACTTATGAAGATTTCGCTTGTTTCATCCTTTTATAGTACAATGAAGTTATCAAATCCTTTACGGTAGCGCCCCTTGTTTATTGAGCTTTCCCTATCAATCATCAAGAAACCATATTCATCCTTCCAACACTCAGCACAGGCTCTTCGAAATGTATCGAACTTCATGTCTGTAATCACATGATCATTATAGATATGTTTCAAATTCAAGTCATCTTGCTTGAATAAGATGATTAAATTAGCATTGTCACGTATTAAGTTCTTTGGTATATCCGTATATGTTTGACAGAGATAGAAGCTGTCTATATCATCGTGGCGACCCATGCAAAAATAGGATCGCACATTATCTTGTTTTTCACATGCTACATCATCGAAAATAAACACTGAATGTGATTTGGCTTGCTCTGGAGGTAGAACGTCGCAGTTGTTTGAAAATGTATAATACCCCAATCCTGATGTGGGAGTCATCACTCGCTTCAAGTAATCATACTTTGGTTGATGTAAAGATTTGGAATATATGTAAATATTTTCATATCTCAGACCATTGGGATGTTCCAGCAAACTTATCATAACATTAGTTTTTCCACAATTCGATGGTCCAACAATGATGCTCCTTATACTATTAGGCAATATGGGACCATGCTTGTTTTCCACCTTCATAGCAGCTGTGTCAGAATTTCGAACAGGAAAAACTTGGTGTTGTTTAATGAACCGCATATTGAAGACTAACCGGGATTCCTATAAGTACACCTGTTTATATTACATTTCAACAGTATCATCGGAACCTTATAAGATGTCGGATCACAAATCGAAACGCTCCAGAAAATCTTTTAAAGGGGGCAGAGGACTATTAAATTCAATCATCAACAAATTACCTGTAGAATTACATCTACCGGGATCCCAGTACTGTGGACCAGGAACAAAGTTACAACAAAGATTGGCGAGAGGGGATGCAGCCTGCAAGGAACACGATATAGCATACTCGCGACATAAAGATACAAGTGATCGACATATAGCTGATAAAATATTAGATGAAAAAGCCTGGCAGCGTGCAAAATCTACGTATGCAAATTTGAGTGAACGTGCCAACGCCTGGCATATAACAAACGCAATGAAGGCTAAAATTAAGATAGGTATGGGTCTTAAGCTAAAAATAGACGCCAACCCACATTCCGAGAAGCAGTACGAAATGCACGTACGATTTTAAAAATCAAAAAAACCAAAAGACTTGATGGAAGCTAAAAAAATAGCTTAGTGCAGCTAAAAATATTGGGAAAAGAAAGAAGAAATCAATTCAAACTCCACGAGTTATACCTGTACCAAAGGTTGGCGGGGCACTTCCGTTCCTCATCCCGTTGTTTTCCGGGCGTTCAGCATTGGGAGCACTATCGGGAGGTGCAGCAGGCATAGCTAAAGCAGTAAATGACACCAGTGCGGCAAAGGCGAAATTGGAAGAAAGCAAACGTCATAACATAGCAATGGAAACTATAGCGGTTGGTAAAGATGGAAACGGGCTGCTCTTGAAGCCGTGCAGAAAAGGACTTAGACTCTATCTACAACCTCAACCAAAAAACTATTAAAGACGCTACCCAAACGACCGCTAAATGAGTTGGATCTGCACAAGTATACCACACACTTGCCGCACTTCAGAGGAGTATTTATGCGTGATAATCTACCTAAAAAGCCATGGAAGCGAGAAAGCGGTATTGTTAACTCGGACATCTCAACTGGAGCAGGTACACACTGGGTGGCGTACTACAAGAAAGGTGATAACATCGAATACTTTGATAGCTTTGGCAATTTCCAACCAGCAAGGGAGCTCATAAGCTACTTTGGTAGTAATATTACGTACAACTACAGTTCTTATCAGAACTATGATGCAGTAATTTGCGGTCACTTATGTTTAGAGTTTTTATATAATTGTTATAGCCACTAATTATTATCTATAAATAAATGTATCTATATTGAAATTGTGACAGTTCATTATCAACCGCCATGTCATTAACACTTACTCTCACGGGAAATTCATCTCTACTCACTGCTGAGTACTTTCCTCCGCTGGAGCTAGCAACGGATTATGTTTGTGAATTAATTGATTTCAAACATACAATTCTGTACCAAATATTGATGTGTGTAATAATCTGGTTCATGTAGGGAATGAGGTTGTTGAGATACCTGTTGTATCCTATGAGATTGCAAAATATGTACAAGGATACTTGGATAAAGAAGGGAAAAGGATAAAGGTTGCGATAAAGGCTAACAATAATACACAGAAATACATTTTGAAAAACAGAGATCCATAGCTCCTCTGCTTGGATTCAGTACAAAAAACTTCTCTGCTAATATATTGCATACATCAGAGTTGCCAGTCAACATCATTAAAGTAAATACTATACGCATCGAATGTAATATTATATCAGGATCATTCTTCATCAACACACAAGTACACACTCTTCACGAGTTTTCCCCGAACGTTGGGCCTGGGTATAAAATAGTGGAGGTACCCAAAAATGTAATCTATTTGCCAGTGAACACCAAACGTATAAGTTCTCTAACATTGAAGCTCCTTGACCAAGACAGTGACTTAATCAACTTCAGAAGAGAGACTATTACCATTAGGTTACATTTGAAGCCACAGCATGTTGATATATAATAATGATAAATACGAGCTCGGAGCAGACAAGATCATTAGCCAGCGGACAACCTTGAAGCGATCAAGACCTACATTAACACCTGCAAATACAGCATATTTACAATCGATAGGCTTAACGCTGAAACAATGAATAAAGGAATACTAGATATTGCACCAGACGCTCACTTTGATAACAGTGTTACTAAATTTGAACATCACTCCTATTCACCATTTCTAACATCATTTAAAAACAGCTATGAAATCCGTATCTCTGTACAACATCAGCACTTGAATCTTCTGCCCAGCAGGAGTTTTCTTTACATTGAGGGGTCGCTAACAAAGCTGGATGGAACCGTTTCAGCAACCGCAAAATTAGCTAACAACGCTCTACCATTTCTTTTTGAGGAAATACGCTATGAATTGAATGCAGTGGAAATTGATCGTACAAGAAATCTTGGAATTGCGACAACATTAAAAAACTACGAATCGCTAAATGCAAATGTAAGCAGGATACTACTCAAGGGCAGTTGGTCACCAGATTCATCCGTTATACCAGCCAGTGGACTGTTTAACTATTGTGTACCTCTGAAATATTCATTGGGATTTGCTGAAGATTACAAGAAAATTCTGACTCATGTTTGGAATTCATGAACTGATACTGATCCGGAGCAGAACAGACGATAATGCCATTATATCACCCACAGATGTGGTGAAGATTGAAATTACCAAACTTCAATGGAGCATTCCGCATGTTACAGTATCCGATGATGAAAAGCTGCAACTATTTAAAATTATCGGGAGAGGTCGCCCGATACAAATACCATTCCGCAGCTTGGACATATATGAGTATCCAGTACTACCGGAATCCACGCATCACACCTGGTCAGTTAAGACTTCCACTTAACTGGAGAAACCTCGATTTATCATCTTAGCATTACAAACGGATCGAAGGAACGATAAAACCAAAGATGCAAGCAAGTTTGATCACTGCCAACTTACCGATGTTACAGTTCATTTGAACTCAGAATCATATCCCTATGATGACTTGAATTTGAAATTTAATTTGAATAGATACGCGTTGCTGTATGAGATGTATTTAAAGTTTACACAATCATACTATGGTCATCAGTATCAGCCGTTCCACACATGGGAGAAGTTCAAAACCGATGCTCCGATTGCTGTCATTGATTGCTCACATCAAAATGAAACAATAAAAACTGGACCTGTTGACATAAGGCTAGAATTCAAGACATCTGAAAATATACTGGCTAATACAACAGCATATTGCCTGCTTCTACACGATCGCATTGTGGAATACAGTCCGCTGACAAGTGAAGTTAGAAAGCTAAATTAAGAAGATGGCTGTCATCGTAGACGTCCAAGGATTCAAAATAAACCTCAATGAATTTATCACTAAAGAACTGGCAATTTTAAACAATGAAAACCAGATGCAGCACTTTATATTTCAACCACCGTTCAGATACAAAGATTTGACTTCAGCAAAAAAGAGGCAAGTAAAATGGCTTCAACACATTTTTCATGGATTCCGCTGGGATGATGGCTACATACCGTATCACAAGCTGTACACTATAGTTGAACCACTGCTTCGAAACAAAACCAAATATGTAAAAGGAGCTGAAAAAGTTCATTGGATGTAGAAGACAGTTGGAGAGGGTGAAATCATTATTAACGTCGAAGATGAATACAACTGTGGAAAACTAATAGAGATTAACACAAATGCGCAATCTTCTCAAGTTCATATTGGACAAAGTGCTATAAGAAATACTTTTATAATAAGAAATTTTATTGGAAATAAAAACAAATGTTTATAAAACATAAGACTTTTCCATACACCTACCCCAGAACCCTCACTGACATCGTCTAGAATCTGTTCATTGTAATGTCATGTTGTGAAATTCGAGTAATGCTGATATCTAAAACTTCCCAGCTAAGAAAACGTGCAGGGTTTGAAAACAGCAACACCATGATGACGTCATTCCAATATCTAGAACTCTCCTGCTAATGCATGCTGGTAGTTCCATTTAAGGCCGCTAGGGAACCTTACTCAAGAAATGACGTTTGCGACCGAACATATGTCGCTAATATCTCGAAAACCAGAGGACTTCTGATGAAAATTTCGTTCCACCTTCCACCCCACACCGCCAAGAATCCATTTCCATGAACAAAAAATAACTTGAATTATTAATACGCTAATATCTCGAAAACCAGAGCACGTAGAGGATTTCTGATGAAAATTTCATTTCCCCCTCCCTATCTATATTATCCCCCTCACATACCCACCATCTAGAATCCATTGGCATGAACAAAAATTTCCTACTATTAACTTTAATTATTAGTTCAAAACAAAAAGCCTACATTTAGGCGCTCAAGAAAAATCATAATAAAAAAGCCTACATTTAGGTGCACCACATATCTATTTAAGAAAACCGTAGTACCGGAACATGCCAAGTGAAGCAAAAAACTTCACACATCTAAGAAAACCGTAGCATGCTGCTACGTGTGGGCCAAAAGTGAAGCAAAAAATTTCACATATCCAAGAGAATCGTACCACACATCCAAAGTCGTAGTACCGGAGCGAGCTGGTAGTTTGGGCTAATGCCGTTAGGGTGTAGTCAAGATAAAATTACACACACACACACACGCACACGCACACACACGCACACACACACACACACACACACACACACACACACACACACACACACACACACACACACACACACACACACACACACACACACACACACACACACACACACACACACACACACACACACACACACACACACATACACACACACACACACACACACACACACACACACACACACACACACACACACACACACACGCGCGCGCGCGCGCACGCACACACACACACACACACACACACACACACACACACACACACACACACACACACACACACACACACACACACACACACACACACACACACACACACACACACACACACACACACACACACACACACACACACACACACACACACACACACACACACACACACACACACACACACACACACACACACACACACACACACACACACACACACACACACACACACACGAAAACCGTAGTACCGGAGCATGCTTGTAGTACCGGCTAAGGCCGCTAGGGCGCAGTCAAGACCAAATGACACATCCCAGTATTACGGGTTATTCCCGCTAGGGTGCAGTCAAGACTCAATGGTGCATGCAAGACATAAACCAGTACAGTCAAGACACACCGGAGCATGCTGGTAGTATCGGCTAATGCCGCTAGGGCGCAGTTGCTGCATAGTACTGAAAGTGATCTCGTATCCCCAAAACTCGAGATGAAAAACTTAATGTCAACTTAGAGGCTACGAGTCCGAGATGAAAAATAAGCCAACTCCAGAAACAAAATCGAAATCCTATGTTAATTCCCTATGCTGGAGAATGCTAAAAGTGGTCCCGTATCCCCAAGACTCGAGATGAAAAATAAGCGAACTTGAGAAACAAATTCGAAATCCTATGCTATTTCCCTATGCTGGAGAGTGCTAAGAGTGGTCTCGTATTCCCCAAATTGGTCTCGTATCCCCAACATCCAAGACATAAACCCATACAGCCAAGACACAAACCCACATTTAGTATGCACTCAACCCACCTAGCGACGGTGGCGCCATCTGTGGTGAAAGCCTGATGCTGGTAGTACCTGCTAATGCCGCTAGGGTGCAGTCAAGACCAAATGACTCATCCCGCTAGTACCGATTAATCCCGCTAGGGCGCAGTCGAGACTAAATGGTGCACTCAAGACTCAATGGTGCATCCATGGCGCAAATGTGTATCCAAGGCACAAACCAATACAGCCAAGACACACACCTACAGTTAGAGTGGGATCAAACTACCTAGCGACGGTGGCGCCATGTGTGGCGAAATCCTGGAAGCTAAAACAGTGCGCCAGAACTGTCCTAGTGTAACTACTACCGAAAATAATTACTATTTTTCATTTCTGGTATGAAAAATCATTTAGCAAGGGATATGAAGTATGTGTACATAATTTTCATTTTAACTCAGATCGAAGTTCTTCTTCTTAAAATCATTAATAATCATCGGAAAAGAGTATTACAGGCTCAATTTGTGTAACTAATTACTACTAAATGTGGTTTTTGGTACTTAGGAGTAGTAAAATACATCCATAATTTAATTTTTTTTATCCTTTTTTTTACTATGTTTTAGTCCCTTTGTTAAGACTTATGTGTTTAGGAACGCCCACCATCACAATTGCGGGAGAACGAAGCAACATGAAGCATTGCATTTTTTTTGAGACCACAGAAGATGATTTTAAAAATCGAGTTAGAATATGCGCAAAAACGGATCAGGGGAACCTTTTTTGCAGATTTCCTTTTCTATTATCTCACTGTTTTGTGAATCAAAATATTAAAAAAAAACAAAAACCTTATTGATCTAAACCGATTTCTACGATATTATAAATGAATGTTCGTATGCAATTTCGTATGGCCACTATACAGCTAAAGAATTTTAAGTTGCAGCTAGAGAGAAACGTCAAGTTTGAGAAATTGATCCTCTTGTAGGACAATACACGAGTTCTATAATGTCCAATCAGTTAGAACGAAGAATCTGCGCTAATGGGGACTAGAATAACAACAAACTCAGTGATATTTAAACAAACTCAACCAAATCACTGATATTTTAGTATACTTCTGTGTGAGGCTTGATCAACCGCCAGCACATCAGATGCAATTCAACATGGCATCTCTAGGTCGGATTCAACTTTCGCCGGTGAAAAACCAAATTTCTCTATGGCAATCCTACAAAGGAATTGCCTGATTTGTCCCATTTTCGAATTTAAATTTACAAATTCCTTGAAAAGTATGTGTTCAATTACAGCTTTATAAATAAATGCATTCTCAAGATATCATGCGGATAGACAGACAGACGGACCGGCAATGATGCATTAACATTGGACACGATCCAATCCAATAAGCTCCACCAGCATTGTTTCTATGCGTTTCAAACAAGATGACAAGCTTAGTATGTATAACCCGCTATGAAATTTCATCTAGGGTATTAAAAGTGATTAGCCGTTTGTGTTTAATTTTTGCTTGTGAAGTTGCGACGTGCGTACGTAGCATACAGATATTATTGAAATTATCACTATCGGTTGAGTTTTATTTTTTTGATCAAAAATAAAACTGAATACACTATTTCAGGTCCAATTTGTGTCACTTATTATTACTAAATTTAGTTTTTCGTACTTTTCGAGTGGTTTTCATTATTTATGTATACTCTTAGACCAATAATAACTTCCTTCAGAAAACAAACATCCGTTATTTCCAATCTTTTCATTCACCCTTGTTTTCGATGTTAAATGATGTGGCTCAGGTGTCCAATGCCCCGAATCACAACCATAAGATCAATACATCAATATATCGCCCTATGCAATAGATTGATGTATCACAATATGACCCTGAAAACTTAAAAGGATTTTCATTTTAAAATTTCAATCTAAATTCAAAATGCATTCCCATGTTATAATAAAATGAAATTTAGCATAAATTACATTCTGTTATCAGACACAAATTCCACTCACACGGTATGCATACTTACCTACAGATAGTGTCTTCTTCTTTTTTTTAATTTCCGTATGTACACTGTACATACGTACAGTACTTAATACCTCCAATCTAATTGTACGTACACACATACATACAATTATTACAAATTACTCTC
>CAWVNZ010002544.1:0-64775 GCA_963930735.1 Dioctria linearis | reverse complement strand
CCCAGGGATTGACTTTTCTATAGTAAATTATTCAAAAAATAATTTTCAACTGTCACAAATTTTAATTGCGCCAGGGATTGCCTTTTCTATAGTAAATTATTCAAAAACTAATTTTATACTGTCACAAATTTTAATTGCGCCAGGGATTGACTTTTCTATAGTAAATTTTTCAAAAAATAATTTTATACTGTCACAAATTTTATGTGCGCCAGGGATTGCCTTTTCTATAGTAAATTATTCAAAAAATAATTTTCAACTGTCACAAATTTTAATTGCGCCAGGGATTGACTTTTCTATAGTAAATTATTCAAAAAATAATTTTCAACTGTCACAAATTTTAATTGCGCCAGGGATTGACTTTTCTATAGTAAATTATTCAAAAAATAATTTTCAACTGTCACAAATTTTAATTGCGCCAGGGATTGCCTTTTCTATAGTAAATTATTCAAAAAATAATTTTATACTGTCGCAAATTTTAATTACGCCAGGGATTGCCTTTATATAGTAAATTTTTCAAAAAATAATTTTCAACTGTCACAAATTTTATGTGCGCCAGGGATTGACTTTTCTATAGTAAATTATTCAAAAACTAATTTTATACTGTCGCAAATTTTAATTGCGCCAGGGATTGCCTTTTCTATAGTAAATTATTCAAAAACTAATTTTATACTGTCGCAAATTTTAATTGCGCCAGGGATTGCCTTTTCTATAGTAAATTATTCAAAAAATAATTTTATACTGTCACAAATTTTAATTGCGCCAGGGATTGCCTTTTCTATAGTAAATTATTCAAAAAATAATTTTATACTGTCACAAATTTTATGTGCGCCAGGGATTGCCTTTTCTATAGTAAATTATTCAAAAACTAATTTTATACTGTCGCAAATTTTAATTACGCCAGGGATTGCCTTTTCTATAGTAAATTATTCAAAAACTAATTTTATACTGTCACAAATTTTATGTGCGCCAGGGATTGCCTTTTCTATAGTAAATTATTCAAAAAATAATTTTATACTGTCGCAAATTTTATGTGCGCCAGGGATTGCCTTTTCTATAGTAAATTATTCAAAAAATAATTTTCAACTGTCACAAATTTTAATTGCGCCAGGGATTGACTTTTCTATAGTAAATTATTCAAAAAATAATTTTATACTGTCACAAATTTTAATTGCGCCAGGGATTGCCTTTTCTATAGTAAATTATTCAAAAACTAATTTTATACTGTCACAAATTTTAATTGCGCCAGGGATTGCCTTTTCTATAGTAAATTTTTCAAAAAATAATTTTATACTGTCACAAATTTTATGTGCGCCAGGGATTGCCTTTTCTATAGTAAATTATTCAAAAAATAATTTTCAACTGTCACAAATTTTAATTGCGCCAGGGATTGACTTTTCTATAGTAAATTATTCAAAAAATAATTTTCAACTGTCACAAATTTTAATTGCGCCAGGGATTGCCTTTTCTATAGTAAATTATTCAAAAAATAATTTTATACTGTCGCAAATTTTAATTGCGCCAGGGATTGCCTTTTCTATAGTAAATTATTCAAAAAATAATTTTATACTGTCGCAAATTTTAATTACGCCAGGGATTGACTTTTATATAGTAAATTATTCAAAAACTAATTTTATACTGTCGCAAATTTTAATTACGCCAGGGATTGCCTTTTCTATAGTAAATTATTCAAAAAATAATTTTATACTGTCGCAAATTTTAATTGCGCCAGGGATTGACTTTTCTATAGTAAATTATTCAAAAAATAATTTTATACTGTCACAAATTTTAATTACGCCAGGGATTGACTTTTATATAGTAAATTATTCAAAAAATAATTTTATACTGTCGCAAATTTTAATTGCGCCATGGATTGCCTTTTCTATAGTAAATTTTTCAAAAAATAATTTTCTACTGTCGCAAATTTTAATTGCGCCAGGGATTGACTTTTCTATAGTAAATTATTCAAAAAATAATTTTCAACTGTCACAAATTTTAATTGCGCCAGGGATTGCCTTTTCTATAGTAAATTATTCAAAAAATAATTTTATACTGTCACAAATTTTAATTGCGCCAGGGATTGACTTTTCTATAGTAAATTATTCAAAAACTAATTTTCAACTGTCGCAAATTTTAATTGCGCCAGGGATTGACTTTTCTATAGTAAATTATTCAAAAAATAATTTTATACTGTCGCAAATTTTAATTGCGCCAGGGATTGACTTTTCTATAGTAAATTATTCAAAAAATAATTTTATACTGTCACAAATTTTAATTACGCCAGGGATTGACTTTTATATAGTAAATTATTCAAAAAATAATTTTATACTGTCGCAAATTTTAATTGCGCCAGGGATTGCCTTTTCTATAGTAAATTTTTCAAAAAATAATTTTATACTGTCGCAAATTTTAATTGCGCCAGGGATTGACTTTTCTATAGTAAATTATTCAAAAAATAATTTTCAACTGTCACAAATTTTATGTGCGCCAGGGATTGACTTTTCTATAGTAAATTATTCAAAAAATAATTTTATACTGTCGCAAATTTTAATTGCGCCAGGGATTGCCTTTTCTATAGTAAATTATTCAAAAAATAATTTTATACTGTCACAAATTTTCATTGCGCCAGGGATTGACTTTTCTATAGTAAATTATTCAAAAACTAATTTTATACTGTCGCAAATTTTAATTGCGCCAGGGATTGACTTTTCTATAGTAAATTATTCAAAAAATAATTTTATACTGTCGCAAATTTTAATTACGCCAGGGATTGCCTTTTCTATAGTAAATTTTTCAAAAAATAATTTTATACTGTCGCAAATTTTAATTGCGCCAGGGATTGCCTTTTCTATAGTAAATTATTCAAAAAATAATTTTATACTGTCGCAAATTTTAATTGCGCCAGGGATTGACATTTCTATAGTAAATTATTCAAAAAATAATTTTCAACTGTCACAAATTTTATGTGCGCCAGGGATTGACTTTTCTATAGTAAATTATTCAAAAAATAATTTTATACTGTCGCAAATTTTAATTGCGCCAGGGATTGCCTTTTCTATAGTAAATTATTCAAAAAATAATTTTATACTGTCACAAATTTTAATTACGCCAGGGATTGACTTTTCTATAGTAAATTATTCAAAAACTAATTTTATACTGTCGCAAATTTTAATTGCGCCAGGGATTGACTTTTCTATAGTAAATTATTCAAAAAATAATTTTCAACTGTCACAAATTTTAATTGCGCCAGGGATTGCCTTTTCTATAGTAAATTATTCAAAAAATAATTTTCAACTGTCGCAAATTTTAATTACGCCAGGGATTGCCTTTTATATAGTAAATTATTCAAAAAATAATTTTATACTGTCACAAATTTTAATTGCGCCAGGGATTGACTTTTCTATAGTAAATTATTCAAAAACTAATTTTATACTGTCACAAATTTTAATTGCGCCAGGGATTGCCTTTTCTATAGTAAATTATTCAAAAAATAATTTTATACTGTCGCAAATTTTAATTGCGCCAGGGATTGCCTTTTCTATAGTAAATTATTCAAAAACTAATTTTATACTGTCGCAAATTTTAATTGCGCCAGGGATTGCCTTTTCTATAGTAAATTATTCAAAAAATAATTTTATACTGTCACAAATTTTAATTGCGCCAGGGATTGCCTTTTCTATAGTAAATTATTCAAAAAATAATTTTATACTGTCACAAATTTTATGTGCGCCAGGGATTGCCTTTTCTATAGTAAATTATTCAAAAACTAATTTTATACTGTCGCAAATTTTAATTACGCCAGGGATTGCCTTTTCTATAGTAAATTATTCAAAAAATAATTTTATACTGTCACAAATTTTAATTGCGCCAGGGATTGCCTTTTCTATAGTAAATTATTCAAAAAATAATTTTATACTGTCGCAAATTTTAATTACGCCAGGGATTGACTTTTCTATAGTAAATTATTCAAAAAATAATTTTATACTGTCACAATTTTATGTGCGCCAGGGATTGACTTTTCTATAGTAAATTATTCAAAAAATAATTTTTTACTGTCGCAAATTTTAATTACGCCAGGGATTGCCTTTTCTATAGTAAATTTTTCAAAAACTAATTTTATACTGTCGCAAATTTTAATTACGCCAGGGATTGCCTTTTATATAGTAAATTTTTCAAAAACTAATTTTATACTGTCGCAAATTTTAATTACGCCAGGGATTGCCTTTTCTATAGTAAATTATTCAAAAAATAATTTTATACTGTCGCAAATTTTAATTGCGCCAGGGATTGCCTTTTCTATAGTAAATTATTCAAAAACTAATTTTATACTGTCGCAAATTTTATGTGCGCCAGGGATTGCCTTTTCTATAGTAAATTATTCAAAAAATAATTTTCAACTGTCACAAATTTTAATTGCGCCAGGGATTGCCTTTTCTATAGTAAATTATTCAAAAAATAATTTTCAACTGTCGCAAATTTTAATTACGCCAGGGATTGACTTTTCTATAGTAAATTATTCAAAAAATAATTTTATACTGTCACAAATTTTAATTGCGCCAGGGATTGCCTTTTCTATAGTAAATTATTCAAAAACTAATTTTATACTGTCGCAAATTTTAATTACGCCAGGGATTGCCTTTTATATAGTAAATTTTTCAAAAACTAATTTTATACTGTCGCAAATTTTAATTACGCCAGGGATTGCCTTTTCTATAGTAAATTTTTCAAAAACTAATTTTATACTGTCACAAATTTTAATTACGCCAGGGATTGACTTTTCTATAGTAAATTATTCAAAAAATAATTTTATACTGTCACAAATTTTATGTGCGCCAGGGATTGCCTTTTCTATAGTAAATTATTCAAAAAATAATTTTTTACTGTCGCAAATTTTAATTACGCCAGGGATTGCCTTTTCTATAGTAAATTTTTCAAAAACTAATTTTATACTGTCGCAAATTTTAATTACGCCAGGGATTGCCTTTTATATAGTAAATTTTTCAAAAACTAATTTTATACTGTCGCAAATTTTAATTACGCCAGGGATTGCCTTTTCTATAGTAAATTTTTCAAAAACTAATTTTATACTGTCACAAATTTTAATTGCGCCAGGGATTGCCTTTTCTATAGTAAATTATTCAAAAAATAATTTTATACTGTCGCAAATTTTAATTGCGCCAGGGATTGACTTTTCTATAGTAAATTTTTCAAAAACTAATTTTATACTGTCACAAATTTTAATTGCGCCAGGGATTGCCTTTTCTATAGTAAATTATTCAAAAAATAATTTTATACTGTCGCAAATTTTAATTGCGCCAGGGATTGACTTTTCTATAGTAAATTATTCAAAAAATAATTTTCAACTGTCACAAATTTTAAATATCCCAGGGATTGCCTTTTCTATAGTAAATTATTCAAAAACTAATTTTATACTGTCACAAATTTTAATTGCGGCAGGGATTGACTTTTCTATAGTAAATTATTCAAAAAATAATTTTATACTGTCACAAATTTTAAATACGCCAGGGATTGCCTTTTCTATAGTAAATTTTTCAAAAACTAATTTTATACTGTCACAAATTTTAATTGCGCCAGGGATTGCCTTTTCTATAGTAAATTTTTCAAAAACTAATTTTATACTGTCACAAATTTTAATTGCGCCAGGGATTGCCTTTTCTATAGTAAATTATTCAAAAAATAATTTTATACTGTCACAAATTTTAATTACGCCAGGGATTGACTTTTCTATAGTAAATTATTCAAAAAATAATTTTATACTGTCACAAATTTTAATTGCGCCAGGGATTGACTTTTCTATAGTAAATTATTCAAAAAATAATTTTATACTGTCGCAAATTTTAATTACGCCAGGGATTGCCTTTTATATAGTAAATTATTCAAAAAATAATTTTATACTGTCGCAAATTTTATGTGCGCCAGGGATTGCCTTTTCTATAGTAAATTATTCAAAAAATAATTTTCTACTGTCGCAAATTTTAATTGCGCCAGGGATTGACTTTTCTATAGTAAATTATTCAAAAAATAATTTTATACTGTCACAAATTTTATGTGCGCCAGGGATTGCCTTTTCTATAGTAAATTATTCAAAAAATAATTTTTTACTGTCGCAAATTTTAATTACGCCAGGGATTGCCTTTTCTATAGTAAATTTTTTCAAAAACTAATTTTATACTGTCGCAAATTTTAATTACGCCAGGGATTGCCTTTTATATAGTAAATTTTTCAAAAACTAATTTTATACTGTCGCAAATTTTAATTACGCCAGGGATTGCCTTTTCTATAGTAAATTATTCAAAAAATAATTTTATACTGTCGCAAATTTTAATTGCGCCAGGGATTGACTTTTCTATAGTAAATTATTCAAAAAATAATTTTATACTGTCACAAATTTTAATTACGCCAGGGATTGACTTTTCTATAGTAAATTATTCAAAAAATAATTTTATACTGTCACAAATTTTAATTGCGCCAGGGATTGACTTTTCTATAGTAAATTATTCAAAAAATAATTTTATACTGTCGCAAATTTTAATTACGCCAGGGATTGCCTTTTCTATAGTAAATTTTTCAAAAACTAATTTTATACTGTCGCAAATTTTATGTGCGCCAGGGATTGCCTTTTCTATAGTAAATTATTCAAAAAATAATTTTCTACTGTCGCAAATTTTAATTGCGCCAGGGATTGACTTTTCTATAGTAAATTATTCAAAAAATAATATTATACTGTCACAAATTTTATGTGCGCCAGGGATTGCCTTTTCTATAGTAAATTATTCAAAAAATAATTTTTTACTGTCGCAAATTTTAATTACGCCAGGGATTGCCTTTTCTATAGTAAATTTTTCAAAAACTAATTTTATACTGTCGCAAATTTTAATTACGCCAGGGATTGCCTTTTATATAGTAAATTTTTCAAAAACTAATTTTATACTGTCGCAAATTTTAATTACGCCAGGGATTGCCTTTTCTATACTAAATTATTCAAAAAATAATTTTATACTGTCGCAAATTTTAATTGCGCCAGGGATTGACTTTTCTATAGTAAATTATTCAAAAAATAATTTTATACTGTCACAAATTTTAAATACGCCAGGGATTGCCTTTTCTATAGTAAATTTTTCAAAAACTAATTTTATACTGTCACAAATTTTAATTACGCCAGGGATTGCCTTTTCTATAGTAAATTATTCAAAAAATAATTTTATACTGTCGCAAATTTTAATTACGCCAGGGATTGACTTTTCTATAGTAAATTATTCAAAAAATAATTTTCTACTGTCGCAAATTTTAATTGCGCCAGGGATTGACTTTTCTATAGTAAATTATTCAAAAAATAATTTTCAACTGTCACAAATTTTAATTACGCCAGGGATTGACTTTTCTATAGTAAATTATTCAAAAAATAATTTTATACTGTCGCAAATTTTAATTGCGCCAGGGATTGACTTTTCTATAGTAAATTATTCAAAAAATAATTTTATACTGTCGCAAATTTTAATTGCGCCAGGGATTGACTTTTCTATAGTAAATTATTCAAAAAATAATTTTATACTGTCGCAAATTTTAAATATCCCAGGGATTGCCTTTTCTATAGTAAATTATTCAAAAAATAATTTTATACTGTCACAAATTTTATGTGCGCCAGGGATTGCCTTTTCTATAGTAAATTATTCAAAAAATAATTTTTTACTGTCGCAAATTTTAATTACGCCAGGGATTGCCTTTTCTATAGTAAATTTTTTCAAAAACTAATTTTATACTCTCGCAAATTTTAATTACGCCAGGGATTGCCTTTTATATAGTAAATTTTTCAAAAACTAATTTTATACTGTCGCAAATTTTAATTACGCCAGGGATTGCCTTTTCTATAGTAAATTATTCAAAAAATAATTTTATACTGTCGCAAATTTTAATTGCGCCAGGGATTGACTTTTCTATAGTAAATTATTCAAAAAATAATTTTATACTGTCACAAATTTTAATTACGCCAGGGATTGACTTTTCTATAGTAAATTATTCAAAAAATAATTTTATACTGTCACAAATTTTAATTGCGCCAGGGATTGACTTTTCTATAGTAAATTATTCAAAAAATAATTTTATACTGTCGCAAATTTTAATTACGCCAGGGATTGCCTTTTCTATAGTAAATTTTTCAAAAACTAATTTTATACTGTCGCAAATTTTATGTGCGCCAGGGATTGCCTTTTCTATAGTAAATTATTCAAAAAATAATTTTCTACTGTCGCAAATTTTAATTGCGCCAGGGATTGACTTTTCTATAGTAAATTATTCAAAAAATAAT
Organism: Dioctria linearis; assembly: GCA_963930735.1. Taxonomy (NCBI): domain Eukaryota; kingdom Metazoa; phylum Arthropoda; class Insecta; order Diptera; family Asilidae; genus Dioctria; species Dioctria linearis. The sequence continues at coordinate 56,452 of CAWVNZ010002544.1, read as the reverse complement.
ATTATACTGTCACAAATTTTATGTGCGCCAGGGATTGCCTTTTCTATAGTAAATTATTCAAAAAATAATTTTTTACTGTCGCAAATTTTAATTACGCCAGGGATTGCCTTTTCTATAGTAAATTTTTCAAAAACTAATTTTATACTGTCGCAAATTTTAATTACGCCAGGGATTGCCTTTTATATAGTAAATTTTTCAAAAACTAATTTTATACTGTCGCAAATTTTAATTACGCCAGGGATTGCCTTTTCTATACTAAATTATTCAAAAAATAATTTTATACTGTCGCAAATTTTAATTGCGCCAGGGATTGACTTTTCTATAGTAAATTATTCAAAAAATAATTTTATACTGTCACAAATTTTAAATACGCCAGGGATTGCCTTTTCTATAGTAAATTTTTCAAAAACTAATTTTATACTGTCACAAATTTTAATTACGCCAGGGATTGCCTTTTCTATAGTAAATTATTCAAAAAATAATTTTATACTGTCGCAAATTTTAATTACGCCAGGGATTGACTTTTCTATAGTAAATTATTCAAAAAATAATTTTCTACTGTCGCAAATTTTAATTGCGCCAGGGATTGACTTTTCTATAGTAAATTATTCAAAAAATAATTTTCAACTGTCACAAATTTTAATTACGCCAGGGATTGACTTTTCTATAGTAAATTATTCAAAAAATAATTTTATACTGTCGCAAATTTTAATTGCGCCAGGGATTGACTTTTCTATAGTAAATTATTCAAAAAATAATTTTATACTGTCGCAAATTTTAATTGCGCCAGGGATTGACTTTTCTATAGTAAATTATTCAAAAAATAATTTTATACTGTCGCAAATTTTAAATATCCCAGGGATTGCCTTTTCTATAGTAAATTATTCAAAAAATAATTTTTTACTGTCGCAAATTTTAATTGCGCCAGGGATTGCCTTTTCTATAGTAAATTTTTCAAAAACTAATTTTATACTGTCGCAAATTTTAATTGCGCCAGGGATTGCCTTTTCTATAGTAAATTATTCAAAAACTAATTTTATACTGTCGCAAATTTTAATTACGCCAGGGATTGCCTTTTATATAGTAAATTTTTCAAAAACTAATTTTATACTGTCGCAAATTTTAATTGCGCCAGGGATTGCCTTTTCTATAGTAAATTATTCAAAAAATAATTTTATACTGTCGCAAATTTTAATTGCGCCAGGGATTGCCTTTTCTATAGTAAATTATTCAAAAAATAATTTTATACTGTCACAAATTTTAATTACGCCAGGGATTGACTTTTCTATAGTAAATTATTCAAAAAATAATTTTATACTGTCACAAATTTTAATTACGCCAGGGATTGACTTTTCTATAGTAAATTATTCAAAAAATAATTTTATACTGTCGCAAATTTTAATTGCGCCAGGGATTGCCTTTTCTATAGTAAATTATTCAAAAAATAATTTTATACTGTCGCAAATTTTAATTACGCCAGGGATTGCCTTTTCTATAGTAAATTTTTCAAAAACTAATTTTATACTGTCGCAAATTTTAATTGCGCCAGGGATTGCCTTTTCTATAGTAAATTATTCAAAAACTAATTTTATACTGTCGCAAATTTTAATTGCGCCAGGGATTGACTTTTCTATAGTAAATTATTCAAAAAATAATTTTCAACTGTCACAAATTTTAATTGCGCCAGGGATTGACTTTTCTATAGTAAATTATTCAAAAAATAATTTTATACTGTCACAAATTTTAATTACGCCAGGGATTGACTTTTATATAGTAAATTATTCAAAAAATAATTTTATACTGTCACATATTTTAATTGCGCCAGGGATTGACTTTTCTATAGTAAATTTTTCAAAAACTAATTTTATACTGTCGCAAATTTTAAATATCCCAGGGATTGCCTTTTATATAGTAAATTATTCAAAAAATAATTTTATACTGTCACAAATTTTATGTGCGCCAGGGATTGCCTTTTCTATAGTAAATTATTCAAAAAATAATTTTCAACTGTCACAAATTTTAATTGCGCCAGGGATTGACTTTTCTATAGTAAATTATTCAAAAAATAATTTTCAACTGTCACAAATTTTAATTGCGCCAGGGATTGACTTTTCTATAGTAAATTATTCAAAAAATAATTTTCAACTGTCACAAATTTTAATTGCGCCAGGGATTGCCTTTTCTATAGTAAATTATTCAAAAAATAATTTTATACTGTCGCAAATTTTAATTGCGCCAGGGATTGCCTTTTCTATAGTAAATTTTTCAAAAACTAATTTTATACTGTCGCAAATTTTAATTGCGCCAGGGATTGCCATTTCTATAGTAAATTATTCAAAAACTAATTTTATACTGTCGCAAATTTTAATTACGCCAGGGATTGCCTTTTATATAGTAAATTTTTCAAAAACTAATTTTATACTGTCGCAAATTTTAATTACGCCAGGGATTGCCTTTTCTATAGTAAATTATTCAAAAAATAATTTTATACTGTCGCAAATTTTAATTGCGCCAGGGATTGACTTTTCTATAGTAAAATTATTCAAAAAAAAAATTTTATACTGTCACAAATTTTAATTACGCCAGGGATTGACTTTTATATAGTAAATTATTCAAAAAATAATTTTATACTGTCACAAATTTTAATTGCGCCAGGGATTGCCTTTTCTATAGTAAATTTTTCAAAAAATAATTTTCTACTGTCGCAAATTTTAATTGCGCCAGGGATTGACTTTTCTATAGTAAATTATTCAAAAAATAATTTTATACTGTCACAAATTTTAATTGCGCCAGGGATTGACTTTTCTATAGTAAATTATTCAAAAAATAATTTTATACTGTCACAAATTTTAATTGCGCCAGGGATTGACTTTTATATAGTAAATTTTTCAAAAACTAATTTTATACTGTCGCAAATTTTAAATATCCCAGGGATTGCCTTTTCTACAGTAAATTATTCAAAAAATAATTTTCTACTGTCGCAAATTTTAATTACGCCAGGGATTGCCTTTTATATAGTAAATTTTTCAAAAAATAATTTTATACTGTCGCAAATTTTATGTGCGCCAGGGATTGCCTTTTCTATAGTAAATTATTCAAAAAATAATTTTCAACTGTCACAAATTTTAATTGCGCCAGGGATTGACTTTTCTATAGTAAATTATTCAAAAAATAATTTTCAACTGTCACAAATTTTAATTGCGCCAGGGATTGACTTTTCTATAGTAAATTATTCAAAAAATAATTTTATACTGTCACAAATTTTAATTACGCCAGGGATTGACTTTTATATAGTAAATTATTCAAAAAATAATTTTATACTGTCACATATTTTAATTGCGCCAGGGATTGACTTTTCTATAGTAAATTTTTCAAAAACTAATTTTCAACTGTCACAAATTTTAATTACGCCAGGGATTGCCTTTTCTATAGTAAATTATTCAAAAAATAATTTTATACTGTCGCAAATTTTAATTGCGCCAGGGATTGCCTTTTCTATAGTAAATTATTCAAAAACTAATTTTATACTGTCGCAAATTTTAATTGCGCCAGGGATTGACTTTTCTATAGTAAATTATTCAAAAAATAATTTTCAACTGTCACAAATTTTAATTGCGCCAGGGATTGACTTTTCTATAGTAAATTATTCAAAAAATAATTTTATACTGTCACAAATTTTAATTACGCCAGGGATTGACTTTTATATAGTAAATTATTCAAAAAATAATTTTATACTGTCACATATTTTAATTGCGCCAGGGATTGACTTTTCTATAGTAAATTTTTCAAAAACTAATTTTATACTGTCGCAAATTTTAAATATCCCAGGGATTGCCTTTTATATAGTAAATTATTCAAAAAATAATTTTATACTGTCACAAATTTTATGTGCGCCAGGGATTGCCTTTTCTATAGTAAATTATTCAAAAAATAATTTTCAACTGTCACAAATTTTAATTGCGCCAGGGATTGACTTTTCTATAGTAAATTATTCAAAAAATAATTTTCAACTGTCACAAATTTTAATTGCGCCAGGGATTGACTTTTCTATAGTAAATTATTCAAAAAATAATTTTCAACTGTCACAAATTTTAATTGCGCCAGGGATTGCCTTTTCTATAGTAAATTATTCAAAAAATAATTTTATACTGTCGCAAATTTTAATTGCGCCAGGGATTGCCTTTTCTATAGTAAATTTTTCAAAAACTAATTTTATACTGTCGCAAATTTTAATTGCGCCAGGGATTGCCATTTCTATAGTAAATTATTCAAAAACTAATTTTATACTGTCGCAAATTTTAATTACGCCAGGGATTGCCTTTTATATAGTAAATTTTTCAAAAACTAATTTTATACTGTCGCAAATTTTAATTACGCCAGGGATTGCCTTTTCTATAGTAAATTATTCAAAAAATAATTTTATACTGTCGCAAATTTTAATTGCGCCAGGGATTGACTTTTCTATAGTAAATTATTCAAAAAAAAATTTTATACTGTCACAAATTTTAATTACGCCAGGGATTGACTTTTATATAGTAAATTATTCAAAAAATAATTTTATACTGTCACAAATTTTAATTGCGCCAGGGATTGCCTTTTCTATAGTAAATTTTTCAAAAAATAATTTTCTACTGTCGCAAATTTTAATTGCGCCAGGGATTGACTTTTCTATAGTAAATTATTCAAAAAATAATTTTATACTGTCACAAATTTTAATTGCGCCAGGGATTGACTTTTCTATAGTAAATTATTCAAAAAATAATTTTATACTGTCACAAATTTTAATTGCGCCAGGGATTGACTTTTATATAGTAAATTTTTCAAAAACTAATTTTATACTGTCGCAAATTTTAAATATCCCAGGGATTGCCTTTTCTACAGTAAATTATTCAAAAAATAATTTTCTACTGTCGCAAATTTTAATTACGCCAGGGATTGCCTTTTATATAGTAAATTTTTCAAAAAATAATTTTATACTGTCGCAAATTTTAATTCGCCAGGGATTGCCTTTTCTATAGTAAATTTTTCAAAAAATAATTTTATACTGTCGCAAATTTTAATTGCGCCAGGGATTGCCTTTTATATAGTAAATTATTCAAAAAATAATTTTATACTGTCACAAATTTTAATTGCGCCAGGGATTGACTTTTCTATAGTAAATTATTCAAAAAATAATTTTCAACTGTCACAAATTTTAAATATCCCAGGGATTGACTTTTCTATAGTAAATTATTCAAAAAATAATTTTCAACTGTCACAAATTTTAATTGCGCCAGGGATTGCCTTTTCTATAGTAAATTATTCAAAAAATAATTTTCAACTGTCGCAAATTTTAATTGCGCCAGGGATTGACTTTTCTATAGTAAATTATTCAAAAAATAATTTTCAACTGTCACAAATTTTAATTGCGCCAGGGATTGCCTTTTCTATAGTAAATTATTCAAAAACTAATTTTTTACTGTCGCAAATTTTAATTGCGCCAGGGATTGCCTTTTCTATAGTAAATTATTCAAAAACTAATTTTATACTGTCGCAAATTTTAATTGCGCCAGGGATTGCCTTTTATATAGTAAATTTTTCAAAAACTAATTTTATACTGTCGCAAATTTTAATTGCGCCAGGGATTGCCTTTTCTATAGTAAATTATTCAAAAAATAATTTTCTACTGTCACAAATTTTAATTACGCCAGGGATTGACTTTTCTATAGTAAATTTTTCAAAAACTAATTTTATACTGTCGCAAATTTTAATTGCGCCAGGGATTGCCTTTTCTATAGTAAATTATTCAAAAAATAATTTTCTACTGTCACAAATTTTAATTACGCCAGGGATTGACTTTTCTATAGTAAATTATTCAAAAAATAATTTTCAACTGTCACAAATTTTAATTGCGCCAGGGATTGCCTTTTCTATAGTAAATTATTCAAAAAATAATTTTCAACTGTCACAAATTTTAATTGCGCCAGGGATTGACTTTTCTATAGTAAATTATTCAAAAAATAATTTTATACTGTCGCAAATTTTAATTGCGCCAGGGATTGACTTTTCTATAGTAAATTATTCAAAAAATAATTTTCAACTGTCACAAATTTTAATTGCGCCAGGGATTGCCTTTTCTATAGTAAATTATTCAAAAAATAATTTTCAACTGTCGCAAATTTTAATTACGCCAGGGATTGCCTTTTATATAGCAAATTATTCAAAAAATAATTTTATACTGTCACAAATTTTAATTACGCCAGGGATTGACTTTTCTATAGTAAATTATTCAAAAAATAATTTTCAACTGTCACAAATTTTAATTGCGCCAGGGATTGCCTTTTCTATAGTAAATTATTCAAAAAATAATTTTATACTGTCGCAAATTTTAATTGCGCCAGGGATTGCCTTTTCTATAGTAAATTATTCAAAAAATAATTTTCAACTGTCACAAATTTTAATTGCGCCAGGGATTGACTTTTATATAGTAAATTTTTCAAAAACTAATTTTATACTGTCGCAAATTTTAATTACGCCAGGGATTGCCTTTTCTATAGTAAATTATTCAAAAAATAATTTTCAACTGTCACAAATATTAATTGCGCCAGGGATTGACTTTTCTATAGTAAATTATTCAAAAACTAATTTTATACTGTCGCAAATTTTAATTGCGCCAGGGATTGCCTTTTATATAGTAAATTTTTCAAAAACTAATTTTATACTGTCGCAAATTTTATGTGCGCCAGGGATTGCCTTTTCTATAGTAAATTATTCAAAAAATAATTTTCTACTGTCACAAATTTTAATTACGCCAGGGATTGACTTTTCTATAGTAAATTATTCAAAAAATAATTTTATACTGTCACAAATTTTAATTACGCCAGGGATTGACTTTTCTATAGTAAATTATTCAAAAAATAATTTTCAACTGTCACAAATTTTAATTGCGCCAGGGATTGCCTTTTCTATAGTAAATTATTCAAAAAATAATTTTATACTGTCGCAAATTTTATGTGCGCCAGGGATTGCCTTTTCTATAGTAAATTATTCAAAAAATAATTTTATACTGTCGCAAATTTTAATTACGCCAGGGATTGCCTTTTATATAGTAAATTTTTCAAAAACTAATTTTATACTGTCGCAAATTTTATGTGCGCCAGGGATTGCCTTTTCTATAGTAAATTATTCAAAAAATAATTTTCTACTGTCACAAATTTTAATTACGCCAGGGATTGCCTTTTCTATAGTAAATTATTCAAAAAATAATTTTATACTGTCGCAAATTTTAATTGCGCCAGGGATTGACTTTTCTATAGTAAATTATTCAAAAAATAATTTTATACTGTCACAAATTTTATGTGCGCCAGGGATTGCCTTTTCTATAGTAAATTATTCAAAAAATAATTTTATACTGTCACAAATTTTAATTACGCCAGGGATTGCCTTTTCTATAGTAAATTATTCAAAAACTAATTTTATACTGTCACAAATTTTAATTGCGCCAGGGATTGACTTTTCTATAGTAAATTATTCAAAAAATAATTTTATACTGTCACAAATTTTAAATACGCCAGGGATTGCCTTTTCTATAGTAAATTTTTCAAAAACTAATTTTATACTGTCACAAATTTTAATTGCGCCAGGGATTGCCTTTTCTATAGTAAATTTTTCAAAAACTAATTTTATACTGTCACAAATTTTAATTGCGCCAGGGATTGCCTTTTCTATAGTAAATTATTCAAAAAATAATTTTATACTGTCACAAATTTTAATTACGCCAGGGATTGACTTTTCTATAGTAAATTATTCAAAAAATAATTTTATACTGTCACAAATTTTAATTGCGCCAGGGATTGACTTTTCTATAGTAAATTATTCAAAAACTAATTTTATACTGTCGCAAATTTTAATTACGCCAGGGATTGCCTTTTATATAGTAAATTATTCAAAAAATAATTTTATACTGTCACAAATTTTAATTACGCCAGGGATTGCCTTTTCTATAGTAAATTATTCAAAAACTAATTTTATACTGTCACAAATTTTAATTACGCCAGGGATTGCCTTTTCTATAGTAAATTTTTCAAAAACTAATTTTATACTGTCGCAAATTTTATGTGCGCCAGGGATTGCCTTTTCTATAGTAAATTATTCAAAAAATAATTTTCTACTGTCGCAAATTTTAATTGCGCCAGGGATTGACTTTTCTATAGTAAATTATTCAAAAACTAATTTTTTACTGTCGCAAATTTTAATTACGCCAGGGATTGCCTTTTCTATAGTAAATTATTCAAAAAATAATTTTCTACTGTCACAAATTTTAATTACGCCAGGGATTGACTTTTCTATAGTAAATTATTCAAAAAATAATTTTATACTGTCACAAATTTTAATTACGCCAGGGATTGACTTTTCTATAGTAAATTATTCAAAAAATAATTTTATACTGTCGCAAATTTTAATTGCGCCAGGGATTGACTTTTCTATAGTAAATTATTCAAAAAATAATTTTATACTGTCACAAATTTTATGTGCGCCAGGGATTGACTTTTCTATAGTAAATTATTCAAAAAATAATTTTCAACTGTCACAAATTTTAATTGCGCCAGGGATTGACTTTTCTATAGTAAATTATTCAAAAAATAATTTTCAACTGTCACAAATTTTAAATATCCCAGGGATTGACTTTTCTATAGTAAATTATTCAAAAAATAATTTTCAACTGTCACAAATTTTAAATATCCCAGGGATTGACTTTTCTATAGTAAATTATTCAAAAACTAATTTTATACTGTCGCAAATTTTATGTGCGCCAGGGATTGCCTTTTATATAGTAAATTATTCAAAAAATAATTTTATACTGTCGCAAATTTTATGTGCGCCAGGGATTGCCTTTTCTATAGTAAATTATTCAAAAAATAATTTTATACTGTCGCAAATTTTAATTGCGCCAGGGATTGACTTTTCTATAGTAAATTATTCAAAAAATAATTTTCAACTGTCACAAATTTTATGTGCGCCAGGGATTGCCTTTTCTATAGTAAATTATTCAAAAAATAATTGTCTACTGTCACAAATTTTAATTACGCCAGGGATTGACTTTTCTATAGTAAATTATTCAAAAAATAATTTTATACTGTCGCAAATTTTATGTGCGCCAGGGATTGCCTTTTCTATAGTAAATTTTTCAAAAACTAATTTTATACTGTCGCAAATTTTAATTACGCCAGGGATTGCCTTTTATATAGTAAATTTTTCAAAAACTAATTTTATACTGTCGCAAATTTTAATTACGCCAGGGATTGCCTTTTCTATAGTAAATTTTTCAAAAACTAATTTTATACTGTCGCAAATTTTAAATATCCCAGGGATTGCCTTTTCTATAGTAAATTATTCAAAAAATAATTTTATACTGTCACAAATTTTAATTACGCCAGGGATTGACTTTTCTATAGTAAATTATTCAAAAAATAATTTTCAACTGTCACAAATTTTAATTGCGCCAGGGATTGCCTTTTCTATAGTAAATTATTCAAAAAATAATTTTCTACTGTCGCAAATTTTAATTGCGCCAGGGATTGCCTTTTCTATAGTAAATTATTCAAAAAATAATTTTCAACTGTCGCAAATTTTAATTGCGCCAGGGATTGACTTTTCTATAGTAAATTATTCAAAAACTAATTTTTTACTGTCGCAAATTTTAATTACGCCAGGGATTGCCTTTTCTATAGTAAATTATTCAAAAAATAATTTTCTACTGTCACAAATTTTAATTACGCCAGGGATTGACTTTTCTATAGTAAATTCTTCAAAAAATAATTTTATACTGTCACAAATTTTAATTACGCCAGGGATTGACTTTTCTATAGTAAATTATTCAAAAAATAATTTTCAACTGTCACAAATTTTAATTGCGCCAGGGATTGCCTTTTCTATAGTAAATTATTCAAAAACTAATTTTTTACTGTCGCAAATTTTAATTGCGCCAGGGATTGCCTTTTCTATAGTAAATTATTCAAAAAATAATTTTCAACTGTCACAAATTTTAATTGCGCCAGGGATTGACTTTTCTATAGTAAATTATTCAAAAAATAATTTTCAACTGTCACAAATTTTAAATATCCCAGGGATTGACTTTTCTATAGTAAATTATTCAAAAAATAATTTTCAACTGTCACAAATTTTAATTGCGCCAGGGATTGCCTTTTCTATAGTAAATTATTCAAAAAATAATTTTCAACTGTCGCAAATTTTAATTGCGCCAGGGATTGACTTTTCTATAGTAAATTATTCAAAAAATAATTTTATACTGTCGCAAATTTTAAATATCCCAGGGATTGCCTTTTCTATAGTAAATTATTCAAAAACTAATTTTATACTGTCGCAAATTTTATGTGCGCCAGGGATTGCCTTTTATATAGTAAATTATTCAAAAAATAATTTTATACTGTCGCAAATTTTATGTGCGCCAGGGATTGCCTTTTCTATAGTAAATTATTCAAAAAATAATTTTATACTGTCACAAATTTTAATTGCGCCAGGGATTGACTTTTCTATAGTAAATTATTCAAAAAATAATTTTCAACTGTCACAAATTTTAATTACGCCAGGGATTGACTTTTCTATAGTAAATTTTTCAAAAACTAATTTTATACTGTCGCAAATTTTAATTACGCCAGGGATTGCCTTTTCTATAGTAAATTATTCAAAAACTAATTTTATACTGTCACAAATTTTAATTGCGCCAGGGATTGACTTTTCTATAGTAAATTTTTCAAAAAATAATTTTATACTGTCGCAAATTTTAATTACGCCAGGGATTGCCTTTTCTATAGTAAATTATTCAAAAAATAATTTTCTACTGTCACAAATTTTAATTACGCCAGGGATTGACTTTTCTATAGTAAATTATTCAAAAAATAATTTTATACTGTCACAAATTTTAATTACGCCAGGGATTGACTTTTCTATAGTAAATTATTCAAAAAATAATTTTCAACTGTCACAAATTTTAATTGCGCCAGGGATTGACTTTTCTATAGTAAATTATTCAAAAAATAATTTTATACTGTCACAAATTTTAATTGCGCCAGGGATTGCCTTTTCTATAGTAAATTATTCAAAAACTAATTTTTTACTGTCGCAAATTTTAATTACGCCAGGGATTGCCTTTTCTATAGTAAATTATTCAAAAAATAATTTTCTACTGTCACAAATTTTAATTACGCCAGGGATTGACTTTTCTATAGTAAATTATTCAAAAAATAATTTTATACTGTCACAAATTTTAATTACGCCAGGGATTGCCTTTTCTATAGTAAATTATTCAAAAAATAATTTTCAACTGTCACAAATTTTAATTGCGCCAGGGATTGCCTTTTCTATAGTAAATTATTCAAAAAATAATTTTATACTGTCACAAATTTTAATTGCGCCAGGGATTGCCTTTTCTATAGTAAATTATTCAAAAAATAATTTTATACTGTCACAAATTTTTATTGCGCCAGGGATTGACTTTTCTATAGTAAATTATTCAAAAAATAATTTTCAACTGTCACAAATTTTAATTACGCCAGGGATTGCCTTTTCTATAGTAAATTTTTCAAAAACTAATTTTCAACTGTCGCAAATTTTAATTGCGCCAGGGATTGCCTTTTCTATAGTAAATTATTCAAAAAATAATTTTATACTGTCGCAAATTTTAATTGCGCCAGGGATTGACTTTTATATAGTAAATTTTTCAAAAACTAATTTTATACTGTCGCAAATTTTAATTACGCCAGGGATTGCCTTTTCTATAGTAAATTATTCAAAAAATAATTTTCTACTGTCACAAATTTTAATTACGCCAGGGATTGACTTTTCTATAGTAAATTATTCAAAAAATAATTTTATACTGTCACAAATTTTAATTACGCCAGGGATTGACTTTTCTATAGTAAATTATTCAAAAAATAATTTTCAACTGTCACAAATTTTAATTGCGCCAGGGATTGCCTTTTCTATAGTAAATTATTCAAAAAATAATTTTCAACTGTCACAAATTTTAATTGCGCCAGGGATTGACTTTTCTATAGTAAATTATTCAAAAAATAATTTTCAACTGTCACAAATTTTAATTGCGCCAGGGATTGCCTTTTCTATAGTAAATTATTCAAAAACTAATTTTTTACTGTCGCAAATTTTAATTACGCCAGGGATTGCCTTTTCTATAGTAAATTATTCAAAAAATAATTTTATACTGTCACAAATTTTAAATATCCCAGGGATTGCCTTTTCTATAGTAAATTTTTCAAAAACTAATTTTCAACTGTCGCAAATTTTAATTGCGCCAGGGATTGACTTTTCTATAGTAAATTATTCAAAAACTAATTTTATACTGTCGCAAATTTTAATTACGCCAGGGATTGCCTTTTCTATAGTAAATTATTCAAAAAATAATTTTATACTGTCGCAAATTTTAATTGCGCCAGGGATTGACTTTTCTATAGTAAATTATTCAAAAAATAATTTTCAACTGTCACAAATTTTAATTGCGCCAGGGATTGCCTTTTCTATAGTAAATTATTCAAAAAATAATTTTCAACTGTCACAAATTTTAATTGCGCCAGGGATTGACTTTTCTATAGTAAATTATTCAAAAACTAATTTTCAACTGTCACAAATTTTAATTGCGCCAGGGATTGCCTTTTCTATAGTAAATTATTCAAAAAATAATTTTATACTGTCGCAAATTTTAATTGCGCCAGGGATTGACTTTTCTATAGTAAATTATTCAAAAAATAATTTTATACTGTCGCAAATTTTATGTGCGCCAGGGATTGCCTTTTCTATAGTAAATTATTCAAAAAATAATTTTCAACTGTTGCAAATTTTATGTGCGCCAGGGATTGACTTTTCTATAGTAAATTATTCAAAAAATAATTTTCAACTGTCACAAATTTTATGTGCGCCAGGGATTGCCTTTTCTATAGTAAATTATTCAAAAACTAATTTTATACTGTCGCAAATTTTAATTACGCCAGGGATTGCCTTTTCTATAGTAAATTTTTCAAAAACTAATTTTATACTGTCGCAAATTTTAAATATCCCAGGGATTGCCTTTTCTACAGTAAATTATTCAAAAAATAATTTTCTACTGTCGCAAATTTTAATTGCGCCAGGGATTGCCTTTTCTATAGTAAATTTTTCAAAAAATAATTTTATACTGTCGCAAATTTTAATTGCGCCAGGGATTGCCTTTTCTATAGTAAATTTTTCAAAAAATAATTTTATACTGTCGCAAATTTTAATTGCGCCAGGGATTGACTTTTATATAGTAAATTTTTCAAAAACTAATTTTATACTGTCGCAAATTTTAATTACGCCAGGGATTGCCTTTTCTATAGTAAATTATTCAAAAAATAATTTTCTACTGTCACAAATTTTAATTACGCCAGGGATTGACTTTTCTATAGTAAATTATTCAAAAAATAATTTTATACTGTCACAAATTTTAATTACGCCAGGGATTGACTTTTCTATAGTAAATTATTCAAAAAATAATTTTCAACTGTCACAAATTTTAATTGCGCCAGGGATTGCCTTTTCTATAGTAAATTATTCAAAAAATAATTTTCTACTGTCACAAATTTTAATTACGCCAGGGATTGACTTTTCTATAGTAAATTATTCAAAAAATAATTTTATACTGTCACAAATTTTAATTGCGCCAGGGATTGACTTTTCTATAGTAAATTATTCAAAAAATAATTTTATACTGTCACAAATTTTAATTGCGCCAGGGATTGACTTTTATATAGTAAATTTTTCAAAAACTAATTTTATACTGTCGCAAATTTTAAATATCCCAGGGATTGCCTTTTCTACAGTAAATTATTCGAAAAATAATTTTATACTGTCACAAATTTTAATTGCGCCAGGGATTGCCTTTTCTATAGTAAATTATTCAAAAAATAATTTTATACTGTCACAAATTTTAATTGCGCCAGGGATTGACTTTTCTATAGTAAATTATTCAAAAAATAATTTTATACTGTCACAAATTTTAATTGCGCCAGGGATTGACTTTTATATAGTAAATTTTTCAAAAACTAATTTTATACTGTCGCAACTTTTAAATATCCCAGGGATTGCCTTTTCTACAGTAAATTATTCAAAAAATAATTTTATACTGTCACAAATTTTAATTGCGCCAGGGATTGCCTTTTCTATAGTAAATTATTCAAAAAATAATTTTATACTGTCACAAATTTTAATTGCGCCAGGGATTGACTTTTCTATAGTAAATTATTCAAAAAATAATTTTATACTGTCACAAATTTTAATTGCGCCAGGGATTGACTTTTATATAGTAAATTTTTCAAAAACTAATTTTATACAGTCGCAAATTTTAAATATCCCAGGGATTGCCTTTTCTATAGTAAATTATTCAAAAAATAATTTTATACTGTCACAAATTTTAATTGCGCCAGGGATTGACTTTTCTATAGTAAATTATTCAAAAAATAATTTTATACTGTCACAAATTTTAATTGCGCCAGGGATTGACTTTTATATAGTAAATTTTTCAAAAACTAATTTTATACTGTCGCAAATTTTAATTACGCCAGGGATTGCCTTTTCTATAGTAAATTAATCAAAAAATAATTTTATACTGTCACAAATTTTAATTGCGCCAGGGATTGCCTTTTCTATAGTAAATTATTCAAAAAATAATTTTATACTGTCACAAATTTTAATTGCGCCAGGGATTGACTTTTCTATAGTAAATTATTCAAAAAATAATTTTATACTGTCACAAATTTTAATTGCGCCAGGGATTGACTTTTATATAGTAAATTTTTCAAAAACTAATTTTATACTGTCGCAAATTTTAAATATCCCAGGGATTGCCTTTTCTACAGTAAATTATTCAAAAAATAATTTTCTACTGTCGCAAATTTTAATTACGCCAGGGATTGCCTTTTATATAGTAAATTTTTCAAAAAATAATTTTATACTGTCGCAAATTTTAATTGCGCCAGGGATTGCCTTTTCTATAGTAAATTTTTCAAAAAATAATTTTATACTGTCGCAAATTTTAATTGCGCCAGGGATTGCCTTTTATATAGTAAATTATTCAAAAAATAATTTTATACTGTCACAAATTTTAATTGCGCCAGGGATTGACTTTTCTATAGTAAATTATTCAAAAAATAATTTTCAACTGTCACAAATTTTAAATATCCCAGGGATTGACTTTTCTATAGTAAATTATTCAAAAAATAATTTTCAACTGTCACAAATTTTAATTGCGCCAGGGATTGCCTTTTCTATAGTAAATTATTCAAAAAATAATTTTCAACTGTCGCAAATTTTAATTGCGCCAGGGATTGACTTTTCTATAGTAAATTATTCAAAAACTAATTTTATACTGTCACAAATTTTAATTGCGCCAGGGATTGACTTTTATATAGTAAATTTTTCAAAAACTAATTTTATACTGTCGCAAATTTTAAATATCCCAGGGATTGCCTTTTCTATAGTAAATTATTCAAAAAATAATTTTATACTGTCACAAATTTTAATTACGCCAGGGATTGACTTTTCTATAGTAAATTATTCAAAAAATAATTTTATACTGTCACAAATTTTAATTGCGCCAGGGATTGCCTTTTATATAGTAAATTTTTCAAAAAATAATTTTATACTGTCGCAAATTTTAATTGCGCCAGGGATTGCCTTTTCTATAGTAAATTTTTCAAAAAATAATTTTATACTGTCGCAAATTTTAATTGCGCCAGGGATTGACTTTTATATAGTAAATTTTTCAAAAACTAATTTTATACTGTCGCAAATTTTAATTACGCCAGGGATTGCCTTTTCAATAGTAAATTTTTCAAAAACTAATTTTATACTGTCGCAAATTTTAAATATCCCAGGGATTGCCTTATCTACAGTAAATTATTCAAAAAATAATTTTCTACTGTCGCAAATTTTAATTACGCCAGGGATTGCCTTTTCTATAGTAAATTTTTCAAAAAATAATTTTATACTGTCGCAAATTTTAATTGCGCCAGGGATTGCCTTTTCTATAGTAAATTTTTCAAAAAATAATTTTATACTGTCGCAAATTTTAATTGCGCCAGGGATTGACTTTTATATAGTAAATTTTTCAAAAACTAATTTTATACTGTCGCAAATTTTAATTACGCCAGGGATTGCCTTTTCTATAGTAAATTATTCAAAAAATAATTTTCTACTGTCACAAATTTTAATTACGCCAGGGATTGACTTTTCTATAGTAAATTATTCAAAAAATAATTTTATAGTGTCACAAATTTTAATTACGCCAGGGATTGACTTTTCTATAGTAAATTATTCAAAAAATAATTTTCAACTGTCACAAATTTTAATTGCGCCAGGGATTGCCTTTTCTATAGTAAATTATTCAAAAAATAATTTTCAACTGTCACAAATTTTAATTGCGCCAGGGATTGACTTTTCTATAGTAAATTATTCAAAAAATAATTTTATACTGTCACAAATTTTAATTGCGCCAGGGATTGCCTTTTCTATAGTAAATTATTCAAAAAATAATTTTCAACTGTCACAAATTTTAATTGCGCCAGGGATTGACTTTTCTATAGTAAATTATTCAAAAAATAATTTTCAACTGTCACAAATTTTAAATATCCCAGGGATTGACTTTTCTATAGTAAATTATTCAAAAAATAATTTTCAACTGTCACAAATTTTAATTGCGCCAGGGATTGCCTTTTCTATAGTAAATTATTCAAAAAATAATTTTCAACTGTCGCAAATTTTAATTGCGCCAGGGATTGACTTTTCTATAGTAAATTATTCAAAAACTAATTTTATACTGTCACAAATTTTAATTGCGCCAGGGATTGACTTTTATATAGTAAATTTTTCAAAAACTAATTTTATACTGTCGCAAATTTTAAATATCCCAGGGATTGCCTTTTCTATAGTAAATTATTCAAAAAATAATTTTATACTGTCACAAATTTTAATTACGCCAGGGATTGACTTTTCTATAGTAAATTATTCAAAAAATAATTTTCAACTGTCACAAATTTTAATTGCGCCAGGGATTGCCTTTTCTATAGTAAATTATTCAAAAACTAATTTTTTACTGTCGCAAATTTTAATTGCGCCAGGGATTGCCTTTTCTATAGTAAATTATTCAAAAAATAATTTTCAACTGTCACAAATTTTAATTGCGCCAGGGATTGACTTTTCTATAGTAAATTATTCAAAAAATAATTTTCAACTGTCACAAATTTTAAATATCCCAGGGATTGACATTTCTATAGTAAATTATTCAAAAAATAATTTTATACTGTCACAAATTTTAATTGCGCCAGGGATTGACTTTTATATAGTAAATTCTTTCAAAAACTAATTTATACTGTCGCAAATTTTAAATATCCCCAGGGATTGCCTTTTCTATAGTAAATTATTCAAAAAATAATTTTATACTGTCACAAATTTTAATTACGCCAGGGATTGCCTTTTCTATAGTAAATTATTCAAAAAATAATTTTCAACTGTCGCAAATTTTAATTGCGCCAGGGATTGACTTTTCTATAGTAAATTATTCAAAAACTAATTTTTTACTGTCGCAAATTTTAATTACGCCAGGGATTGCCTTTTCTATAGTAAATTATTCAAAAAATAATTTTCTACTGTCACAAATTTTAATTACGCCAGGGA
Source organism: Dioctria linearis (assembly GCA_963930735.1). Taxonomy (NCBI): domain Eukaryota; kingdom Metazoa; phylum Arthropoda; class Insecta; order Diptera; family Asilidae; genus Dioctria; species Dioctria linearis. Next base: position 38,752 of record CAWVNZ010002544.1, on the reverse strand, counting down.
TTGACTTTTCTATAGTAAATTATTCAAAAAATAATTTTATACTGTCACAAATTTTAATTACGCCAGGGATTGCCTTTTATATAGTAAATTTTTCAAAAAATAATTTTATACTGTCGCAAATTTTAATTGCGCCAGGGATTGCCTTTTCTATAGTAAATTTTTCAAAAAATAATTTTATACTGTCGCAAATTTTAATTGCGCCAGGGATTGCCTTTTATATAGTAAATTATTCAAAAAATAATTTTATACTGTCACAAATTTTAATTGCGCCAGGGATTGACTTTTCTATAGTAAATTATTCAAAAAATAATTTTCAACTGTCACAAATTTTAAATATCCCAGGGATTGACTTTTCTATAGTAAATTATTCAAAAAATAATTTTCTACTGTCACAAATTTTAATTACGCCAGGGATTGACTTTTCTATAGTAAATTATTCAAAAAATAATTTTATACTGTCACAAATTTTAATTGCGCCAGGGATTGACTTTTCTATAGTAAATTATTCAAAAAATAATTTTCAACTGTCACAAATTTTATGTGCGCCAGGGATTGACTTTTCTATAGTAAATTATTCAAAAAATAATTTTATACTGTCGCAAATTTTAATTGCGCCAGGGATTGCCTTTTCTATAGTAAATTATTCAAAAAATAATTTTCTACTGTCACAAATTTTAATTGCGCCAGGGATTGCCTTTTCTATAGTAAATTATTCAAAAAATAATTTTATACTGTCGCAAATTTTAATTGCGCCAGGGATTGCCTTTTCTATAGTAAATTTTTCAAAAAATAATTTTATACTGTCGCAAATTTTAATTGCGCCAGGGATTGACTTTTATATAGTAAATTTTTCAAAAACTAATTTTATACTGTCGCAAATTTTAATTACGCCAGGGATTGCCTTTTCTATAGTAAATTATTCAAAAAATAATTTTATACTGTCACAAATTTTAATTGCGCCAGGGATTGACTTTTCTATAGTAAATTATTCAAAAAATAATTTTCAACTGTCACAAATTTTAATTACGCCAGGGATTGACTTTTCTATAGTAAATTATTCAAAAAATAATTTTCAACTGTCACAAATTTTATGTGCGCCAGGGATTGACTTTTCTATAGTAAATTATTCAAAAAATAATTTTATACTGTCGCAAATTTTAATTACGCCAGGGATTGCCTTTTCTATAGTAAATTATTCAAAAAATAATTTTCTACTGTCACAAATTTTAATTGCGCCAGGGATTGACTTTTCTATAGTAAATTATTCAAAAAATAATTTTCAACTGTCACAAATTTTAATTACGCCAGGGATTGACTTTTCTATAGTAAATTATTCAAAAAATAATTTTCAACTGTCACAAATTTTAATTGCGCCAGGGATTGCCTTTTCTATAGTAAATTATTCAAAAACTAATTTTATACTGTCGCAAATTTTAAATATCCCAGGGATTGCCTTTTCTATAGTAAATTATTCAAAAAATAATTTTATACTGTCGCAAATTTTAAATATCCCAGGGATTGCCTTTTATATAGTAAATTATTCAAAAAATAATTTTTTACTGTCGCAAATTTTATGTGCGCCAGGGATTGCCTTTTCTATAGTAAATTATTCAAAAAATAATTTTCAACTGTCACAAATTTTAATTGCGCCAGGGATTGACTTTTCTATAGTAAATTATTCAAAAACTAATTTTATACTGTCGCAAATTTTAAATATCCCAGGGATTGACTTTTCTATAGTAAATTATTCAAAAAATAATTTTTTACTGTCACAAATTTTAATTACGCCAGGGATTGACTTTTCTATAGTAAATTATTCAAAAACTAATTTTATACTGTCGCAAATTTTAAATATCCCAGGGATTGCCTTTTATATAGTAAATTATTCAAAAAATAATTTTCAACTGTCACAAATTTTAATTGCGCCAGGGATTGACTTTTCTATAGTAAATTTTTCAAAAACTAATTTTATACTGTCGCAAATTTTAATTACGCCAGGGATTGCCTTTTCTATAGTAAATTATTCAAAAAATAATTTTATACTGTCACAAATTTTAATTACGCCAGGGATTGACTTTCCTATAGTAAATTATTCAAAAAATAATTTTCAACTGTCACAAATTTTAATTGCGCCAGGGATTGCCTTTTCTATAGTAAATTATTCAAAAACTAATTTTATACTGTCACAAATTTTAATTGCGCCAGGGATTGACTTTTCTATAGTAAATTATTCAAAAAATAATTTTATACTGTCGCAAATTTTAATTGCGCCAGGGATTGACTTTTCTATAGTAAATTATTCAAAAAATAATTTTCAACTGTCACAAATTTTATGTGCGCCAGGGATTGCCTTTTCTATAGTAAATTATTCAAACAATAATTTTCTACTGTCACAAATTTTAATTGCGCCAGGGATTGCCTTTTCGATAGTAAATTATTCAAAAACTAATTTTATACTGTCGCAAATTTTAAATATCCCAGGGATTGCCTTTTCTATAGTAAATTATTCAAAAAATAATTTTCAACTGTCACAAATTTTATGTGCGCCAGGGATTGCCTTTTCTATAGTAAATTATTCAAAAACTAATTTTATACTGTCGCAAATTTTAAATATCCCAGGGATTGCCTTTTATATAGTAAATTATTCAAAAAATAATTTTCAACTGTCACAAATTTTAATTGCGCCAGGGATTGACTTTTCTATAGTAAATTTTTCAAAAACTAATTTTATACTGTCGCAAATTTTAATTACGCCAGGGATTGCCTTTTCTATAGTAAATTATTCAAAAAATAATTTTATACTGTCACAAATTTTAATTACGCCAGGGATTGACTTTTCTATAGTAAATTATTCAAAAAATAATTTTCAACTGTCACAAATTTTAATTGCGCCAGGGATTGCCTTTTCTATAGTAAATTATTCAAAAACTAATTTTATACTGTCACAAATTTTAATTGCGCCAGGGATTGACTTTTCTATAGTAAATTATTCAAAAACTAATTTTCTACTGTCACAAATTTTAATTGCGCCAGGGATTGACTTTTCTATAGTAAATTATTCAAAAAATAATTTTCAACTGTCGCAAATTTTATGTGCGCCAGGGATTGCCATTTCTATAGTAAATTATTCAAAAAATAATTTTATACTGTCGCAAATTTTAATTACGCCAGGGATTGCCTTTTATATAGTAAATTTTTCAAAAACTAATTTTTTACTGTCGCAAATTTTATGTGCGCCAGGGATTGCCTTTTCTATAGTAAATTATTCAAAAAATAATTTTCTACTGTCGCAAATTTTAATTGCGCCAGGGATTGACTTTTCTATAGTAAATTATTCAAAAAATAATTTTATACTGTCACAAATTTTAATTGCGCCAGGGATTGACTTTTCTATAGTAAATTATTCAAAAACTAATTTTCTACTGTCACAAATTTTAATTGCGCCAGGGATTGACTTTTCTATAGTAAATTATTCAAAAAATAATTTTATACTGTCACAAATTTTAATTACGCCAGGGATTGACTTTTCTATAGTAAATTATTCAAAAAATAATTTTCAACTGTCACAAATTTTAATTGCGCCAGGGGTTGACTTTTCTATAGTAAATTATTCAAAAACTAATTTTATACTGTCGCAAATTTTAAATATCCCAGGGATTGACTTTTCTATAGTAAATTATTCAAAAAATAATTTTCAACTGTCACAAATTTTAATTGCGCCAGGGATTGACTTTTCTATAGTAAATTATTCAAAAAATAATTTTATACTGTCACAAATTTTAATTGCGCCAGGGATTGACTTTTCTATAGTAAATTATTCAAAAACTAATTTTATACTGTCGCAAATTTTAAATATCCCAGGGATTGACTTTTCTATAGTAAATTATTCAAAAAATAATTTTATACTGTCGCAAATTTTAATTACGCCAGGGATTGCCTTTTCTATAGTAAATTATTCAAAAACTAATTTTCAACTGTCACAAATTTTAATTGCGCCAGGGATTGCCTTTTCTATAGTAAATTATTCAAAAACTAATTTTATACTGTCGCAAATTTTAATTACGCCAGGGATTGCCTTTTCTATAGTAAATTATTCAAAAAATAATTTTCAACTGTCACAAATTTTAATTGCGCCAGGGATTGACTTTTCTATAGTAAATTATTCAAAAAATAATTTTATACTGTCACAAATTTTAATTACGCCAGGGATTGACTTTTCTATAGTAAATTATTCAAAAAATAATTTTATACTGTCGCAAATTTTAAATATCCCAGGGATTGCCTTTTCTATAGTAAATTATTCAAAAAATAATTTTCAACTGTCACAAATTTTAATTGCGCCAGGGATTGACTTTTCTATAGTAAATTATTCAAAAAATAATTTTATACTGTCACAAATTTTAATTGCGCCAGGGATTGACTTTTCTATAGTAAATTATTCAAAAAATAATTTTATACTGTCACAAATTTTAATTGCGCCAGGGATTGACTTTTCTATAGTAAATTATTCAAAAACTAATTTTATACTGTCGCAAATTTTAATTGCGCCAGGGATTGACTTTTCTATAGTAAATTATTCAAAAACTAATTTTCAACTGTCACAAATTTTAATTACGCCAGGGATTGACTTTTCTATAGTAAATTATTCAAAAACTAATTTTATACTGTCACAAATTTTAATTGCGCCAGGGATTGACTTTTCTATAGTAAATTATTCAAAAAATAATTTTATACTGTCACAAATTTTAATTGCGCCAGGGATTGACTTTTCTATAGTAAATTATTCAAAAACTAATTTTCAACTGTCACAAATTTTAATTACGCCAGGGATTGACTTTTCTATAGTAAATTATTCAAAAACTAATTTTATACTGTCACAAATTTTAATTGCGCCAGGGATTGACTTTTCTATAGTAAATTATTCAAAAAATAATTTTATACTGTCACAAATTTTAATTGCGCCAGGGATTGACTTTTCTATAGTAAATTATTCAAAAACTAATTTTATACTGTCGCAAATTTTAATTACGCCAGGGATTGACTTTTCTATAGTAAATTATTCAAAAACTAATTTTATACTGTCGCAAATTTTAATTACGCCAGGGATTGCCTTTTCTATAGTAAATTATTCAAAAAATAATTTTATACTGTCGCAAATTTTAATTACGCCAGGGATTGCCTTTTCTATAGTAAATTATTCAAAAACTAATTTTATACTGTCACAAATTTTAATTGCGCCAGGGATTGACTTTTCTATAGTAAATTATTCAAAAACTAATTTTCAACTGTCACAAATTTTAATTACGCCAGGGATTGACTTTTCTATAGTAAATTATTCAAAAACTAATTTTATACTGTCACAAATTTTAATTGCGCCAGGGATTGACTTTTCTATAGTAAATTATTCAAAAACTAATTTTATACTGTCGCAAATTTTAAATATCCCAGGGATTGCCTTTTCTATAGTAAATTATTCAAAAAATAATTTTATACTGTCGCAAATTTTAATTACGCCAGGGATTGCCTTTTCTATAGTAAATTATTCAAAAACTAATTTTATACTGTCGCAAATTTTAATTACGCCAGGGATTGCCTTTTCTATAGTAAATTATTCAAAAAATAATTTTATACTGTCGCAAATTTTAATTACGCCAGGGATTGCCTTTTCTATAGTAAATTATTCAAAAACTAATTTTATACTGTCACAAATTTTAATTGCGCCAGGGATTGACTTTTCTATAGTAAATTATTCAAAAACTAATTTTATACTGTCGCAAATTTTAAATATCCCAGGGATTGCCTTTTCTATAGTAAATTATTCAAAAAATAATTTTATACTGTCGCAAATTTTAAATATCCCAGGGATTGCCTTTTCTATAGTAAATTATTCAAAAAATAATTTTATACTGTCACAAATTTTAATTGCGCCAGGGATTGCCTTTTCTATAGTAAATTATTCAAAAAATAATTTTATACTGTCGCAAATTTTAATTACGCCAGGGATTGCCTTTTCTATAGTAAATTATTCAAAAACTAATTTTATACTGTCGCAAATTTTAATTACGCCAGGGATTGCCTTTTCTATAGTAAATTATTCAAAAACTAATTTTCAACTGTCACAAATTTTAATTACGCCAGGGATTGACTTTTCTATAGTAAATTATTCAAAAACTAATTTTCAACTGTCACAAATTTTAATTACGCCAGGGATTGCCTTTTCTATAGTAAATTTTTCAAAAAATAATTTTCAACTGTCACAAATTTTAATTGCGCCAGGGATTGACTTTTCTATAGTAAATTATTCAAAAACTAATTTTATACTGTCGCAAATTTTAAATATCCCAGGGATTGACTTTTCTATAGTAAATTATTCAAAAACTAATTTTATACTGTCACAAATTTTATGTGCGCCAGGGATTGCCTTTTCTATAGTAAATTATTCAAAAAATAATTTTCAACTGTCACAAATTTTAATTGCGCCAGGGATTGCCTTTTCTATAGTAAATTATTCAAAAACTAATTTTATACTGTCACAAATTTTAATTGCGCCAGGGATTGACTTTTCTATAGTAAATTATTCAAAAACTAATTTTATACTGTCACAAATTTTAATTGCGCCAGGGATTGACTTTTCTATAGTAAATTATTCAAAAACTAATTTTATACTGTCGCAAATTTTAAATATCCCAGGGATTGCCTTTTCTATAGTAAATTATTCAAAAAATAATTTTCAACTGTCACAAATTTTAATTGCGCCAGGGATTGACTTTTCTATAGTAAATTATTCAAAAAATAATTTTATACTGTCACAAATTTTAATTGCGCCAGGGATTGACTTTTCTATAGTAAATTATTCAAAAACTAATTTTATACTGTCACAAATTTTAATTGCGCCAGGGATTGACTTTTCTATAGTAAATTATTCAAAAAATAATTTTATACTGTCGCAAATTTTAAATATCCCAGGGATTGCCTTTTCTATAGTAAATTATTCAAAAAATAATTTTCAACTGTCACAAATTTTAATTGCGCCAGGGATTGACTTTTCTATAGTAAATTATTCAAAAAATAATTTTATACTGTCACAAATTTTAATTGCGCCAGGGATTGACTTTTCTATAGTAAATTTTTCAAAAAATAATTTTATACTGTCGCAAATTTTAATTACGCCAGGGATTGCCTTTTCTATAGTAAATTATTCAAAAAATAATTTTATACTGTCGCAAATTTTAATTACGCCAGGGATTGCCTTTTCTATAGTAAATTATTCAAAAAATAATTTTATACTGTCGCAAATTTTAAATATCCCAGGGATTGACTTTTCTATAGTAAATTATTCAAAAACTAATTTTATACTGTCACAAATTTTAATTGCGCCAGGGATTGACTTTTCTATAGTAAATTATTCAAAAAATAATTTTCAACTGTCACAAATTTTAATTACGCCAGGGATTGACTTTTCTATAGTAAATTATTCAAAAACTAATTTTATACTGTCGCAAATTTTAAATATCCCAGGGATTGCCTTTTCTATAGTAAATTATTCAAAAAATAATTTTATACTGTCGCAAATTTTAATTACGCCAGGGATTGCCTTTTCTATAGTAAATTATTCAAAAAATAATTTTATACTGTCGCAAATTTTAAATATCCCAGGGATTGACTTTTCTATAGTAAATTATTCAAAAACTAATTTTATACTGTCACAAATTTTAATTGCGCCAGGGATTGACTTTTCTATAGTAAATTATTCAAAAAATAATTTTCAACTGTCACAAATTTTAATTACGCCAGGGATTGCCTTTTCTATAGTAAATTATTCAAAAACTAATTTTATACTGTCGCAAATTTTAAATATCCCAGGGATTGCCTTTTCTATAGTAAATTATTCAAAAAATAATTTTATACTGTCGCAAATTTTAATTGCGCCAGGGATTGCCTTTTCTATAGTAAATTATTCAAAAACTAATTTTATACTGTCGCAAATTTTAAATATCCCAGGGATTGACTTTTCTATAGTAAATTATTCAAAAACTAATTTTATACTGTCACAAATTTTAATTGCGCCAGGGATTGACTTTTCTATAGTAAATTATTCAAAAAATAATTTTCAACTGTCACAAATTTTAATTACGCCAGGGATTGACTTTTCTATAGTAAATTATTCAAAAACTAATTTTATACTGTCACAAATTTTAATTGCGCCAGGGATTGACTTTTCTATAGTAAATTATTCAAAAACTAATTTTATACTGTCGCAAATTTTAAATATCCCAGGGATTGCCTTTTCTATAGTAAATTATTCAAAAAATAATTTTCAACTGTCACAAATTTTAATTGCGCCAGGGATTGCCTTTTCTATAGTAAATTATTCAAAAACTAATTTTATACTGTCGCAAATTTTAAATATCCCAGGGATTGACTTTTCTATAGTAAATTATTCAAAAACTAATTTTATACTGTCACAAATTTTAATTGCGCCAGGGATTGACTTTTCTATAGTAAATTATTCAAAAAATAGTTTTCAACTGTCACAAATTTTAATTACGCCAGGGATTGACTTTTCTATAGTAAATTATTCAAAAACTAATTTTATACTGTCACAAATTTTAATTGCGCCAGGGATTGACTTTTCTATAGTAAATTATTCAAAAAATAATTTTCAACTGTCACAAATTTTAATTGCGCCAGGGATTGACTTTTCTATAGTAAATTATTCAAAAACTAATTTTATACTGTCACAAATTTTAATTGCGCCAGGGATTGACTTTTCTATAGTAAATTATTCAAAAACTAATTTTATACTGTCGCAAATTTTAAATATCCCAGGGATTGCCTTTTCTATAGTAAATTATTCAAAAAATAATTTTATACTGTCACAAATTTTAATTGCGCCAGGGATTGACTTTTCTATAGTAAATTATTCAAAAAATAATTTTCAACTGTCACAAATTTTAAATATCCCAGGGATTGCCTTTTCTATAGTAAATTATTCAAAAAATAATTTTATACTGTCGCAAATTTTAATTACGCCAGGGATTGACTTTTCTATAGTAAATTATTCAAAAACTAATTTTATACTGTCGCAAATTTTAAATATCCCAGGGATTGCCTTTTCTATAGTAAATTATTCAAAAAATAATTTTATACTGTCGCAAATTTTAATTGCGCCAGGGATTGCCTTTTCTATAGTAAATTATTCAAAAACTAATTTTATACTGTCGCAAATTTTAGATATCCCAGGGATTGACTTTTCTATAGTAAATTATTCAAAAACTAATTTTATACTGTCACAAATTTTAATTGCGCCAGGGATTGACTTTTCTATAGTAAATTATTCAAAAAATAATTTTCAACTGTAACAAATTTTAATTACGCCAGGGATTGACTTTTCTATAGTAAATTATTCAAAAACTAATTTTATACTGTCACAAATTTTAATTGCGCCAGGGATTGACTTTTCTATAGTAAATTATTCAAAAACTAATTTTATACTGTCGCAAATTTTAAATATCCCAGGGATTGCCTTTTCTATAGTAAATTATTCAAAAAATAATTTTCAACTGTCACAAATTTTAATTGCGCCAGGGATTGCCTTTTCTATAGTAAATTATTCAAAAACTAATTTTATACTGTCGCAAATTTTAAATATCCCAGGGATTGACTTTTCTATAGTAAATTATTCAAAAACTAATTTTATACTGTCACAAATTTTAATTGCGCCAGGGATTGACTTTTCTATAGTAAATTATTCAAAAAATAATTTTCAACTGTCACAAATTTTAATTACGCCAGGGATTGACTTTTCTATAGTAAATTATTCAAAAACTAATTTTATACTGTCACAAATTTTAATTGCGCCAGGGATTGACTTTTCTATAGTAAATTATTCAAAAATAATTTTCAACTGTCACAAATTTAAATTGCGCCAGGGATTGACTTTTCTATAGTAAATTATTCAAAAACTAATTTTATACTGTCACAAATTTTAATTGCGCCAGGGATTGACTTTTCTATAGTAAATTATTCAAAAACTAATTTTATACTGTCGCAAATTTTAAATATCCCAGGGATTGCCTTTTCTATAGTAAATTATTCAAAAAATAATTTTATACTGTCACAAATTTTAATTGCGCCAGGGATTGACTTTTCTATAGTAAATTATTCAAAAAATAATTTTCAACTGTCACAAATTTTAAATATCCCAGGGATTGCCTTTTCTATAGTAAATTATTCAAAAAATAATTTTATACTGTCGCAAATTTTAATTACGCCAGGGATTGACTTTTCTATAGTAAATTATTCAAAAACTAATTTTATACTGTCGCAAATTTTAATTGCGCCAGGGATTGACTTTTCTATAGTAAATTATTCAAAAACTAATTTTATACTGTCGCAAATTTTAAATATCCCAGGGATTGCCTTTTCTATAGTAAATTATTCAAAAAATAATTTTCAACTGTCACAAATTTTAATTGCGCCAGGGATTGCCTTTTCTATAGTAAATTATTCAAAAACTAATTTTATACTGTCGCAAATTTTAATTACGCCAGGGATTGCCTTTTCTATAGTAAATTTTTCAAAAAATAATTTTCAACTGTCACAAATTTTAATTGCGCCAGGGATTGACTTTTCTATAGTAAATTATTCAAAAACTAATTTTATACTGTCGCAAATTTTAAATATCCCAGGGATTGACTTTTCTATAGTAAATTATTCAAAAACTAATTTTATACTGTCACAAATTTTATGTGCGCCAGGGATTGCCTTTTCTATAGTAAATTATTCAAAAAATAATTTTCAACTGTCACAAATTTTAATTGCGCCAGGGATTGACTTTTCTATAGTAAATTATTCAAAAAATAATTTTCAACTGTCACAAATTTTAATTGCGCCAGGGATTGACTTTTCTATAGTAAATTATTCAAAAACTGATTTTATACTGTCGCAAATTTTAAATATCCCAGGGATTGCCTTTTCTATAGTAAATTATTCAAAAAATAATTTTATACTGTCACAAATTTTAATTGCGCCAGGGATTGACTTTTCTATAGTAAATTATTCAAAAAATAATTTTCAACTGTCACAAATTTTAATTACGCCAGGGATTGACTTTTCTATAGTAAATTATTCAAAAAATAATTTTCAACTGTCACAAATTTTAATTACGCCAGGGATTGACTTTTCTATAGTAAATTATTCAAAAACTAATTTTATACTGTCACAAATTTTAATTGCGCCAGGGATTGACTTTTCTATAGTAAATTATTCAAAAACTATTTTTATACTGTCACAAATTTTAATTACGCCAGGGATTGACTTTTCTATAGTAAATTATTCAAAAAATAATTTTATACTGTCGCAAATTTTAATTACGCCAGGGATTGCCTTTTCTATAGTAAATTTTTCAAAAACTAATTTTATACTGTCACAAATTTTAAATATCCCAGGGATTGACTTTTCTATAGTAAATTATTCAAAAAATAATTTTCAACTGTCACAAATTTTAAATATCCCAGGGATTGCCTTTTCTATAGTAAATTATTCAAAAAATAATTTTATACTGTCGCAAATTTTAAATATCCCAGGGATTGACTTTTCTATAGTAAATTATTCAAAAACTAATTTTATACTGTCACAAATTTTAATTGCGCCAGGGATTGACTTTTCTATAGTAAATTATTCAAAAACTAATTTTATACTGTCGCAAATTTTAAATATCCCAGGGATTGCCTTTTCTATAGTAAATTATTCAAAAAATAATTTTATACTGTCACAAATTTTAATTGCGCCAGGGATTGACTTTTCTATAGTAAATTATTCAAAAAATAATTTTCAACTGTCACAAATTTTAATTGCGCCAGGGATTGACTTTTCTATAGTAAATTATTCAAAAACTAATTTTATACTGTCACAAATTTTAATTGCGCCAGGGATTGACTTTTCTATAGTAAATTATTCAAAAACTAATTTTATACTGTCGCAAATTTTAAATATCCCAGGGATTGCCTTTTCTATAGTAAATTATTCAAAAACTAATTTTATACTGTCACAAATTTTATGTGCGCCAGGGATTGACTTTTCTATAGTAAATTATTCAAAAACTAATTTTATACTGTCACAAATTTTAATTACGCCAGGGATTGACTTTTCTATAGTAAATTATTCAAAAAATAATTTTATACTGTCGCAAATTTTAATTACGCCAGGGATTGCCTTTTCTATAGTAAATTATTCAAAAAATAATTTTATACTGTCACAAATTTTAATTGCGCCAGGGATTGACTTTTCTATAGTAAATTATTCAAAAACTAATTTGTACTGTCACAAATTTTAATTGCGCCAGGGATTGACTTTTCTATAGTAAATTATTCAAAAACTAATTTTATACTGTCGCAAATTTTAATTACGCCAGGGATTGACTTTTCTATAGTAAATTATTCAAAAACTAATTTTATACTGTCACAAATTTTAATTGCGCCAGGGATTGACTTTTCTATAGTAAATTATTCAAAAACTAATTTTATACTGTCGCAAATTTTAAATATCCCAGGGATTGCCTTTTCTATAGTAAATTATTCAAAAAATAATTTTCAACTGTCACAAATTTTAATTGCGCCAGGGATTGACTTTTCTATAGTAAATTATTCAAAAACTAATTTTATACTGTCACAAATTTTAATTGCGCCAGGGATTGACTTTTCTATAGTAAATTATTCAAAAACTAATTTTATACTGTCGCAAATTTTAAATATCCCAGGGATTGCCTTTTCTATAGTAAATTATTCAAAAACTAATTTTATACTGTCACAAATTTTATGTGCGCCAGGGATTGACTTTTCTATAGTAAATTATTCAAAAACTAATTTTATACTGTCACAAATTTTAATTACGCCAGGGATTGACTTTTTTATAGTAAATTATTCAAAAAATAATTTTATACTGTCGCAAATTTTAATTACGCCAGGGATTGCCTTTTCTATAGTAAATTATTCAAAAAATAATTTTATACTGTCACAAATTTTAATTGCGCCAGGGATTGACTTTTCTATAGTAAATTATTCAAAAACTAATTTTATACTGTCGCAAATTTTAAATATCCCAGGGATTGCCTTTTCTATAGTAAATTATTCAAAAAATAATTTTATACTGTCACAAATTTTAATTGCGCCAGGGATTGACTTTTCTATAGTAAATTATTCAAAAAATAATTTTCAACTGTCACAAATTTTAATTGCGCCAGGGATTGACTTTTCTATAGTAAATTATTCAAAAACTAATTTTATACTGTCACAAATTTTAATTGCGCCAGGGATTGACTTTTCTATAGTAAATTATTCAAAAACTAATTTTATACTGTCGCAAATTTTAAATATCCCAGGGATTGCCTTTTCTATAGTAAATTATTCAAAAACTAATTTTATACTGTCACAAATTTTATGTGCGCCAGGGATTGACTTTTCTATAGTAAATTATTCAAAAACTAATTTTATACTGTCGCAAATTTTAAATATCCCAGGGATTGCCTTTTCTATAGTAAATTATTCAAAAAATAATTTTATACTGTCGCAAATTTTAATTACGCCAGGGATTGCCTTTTCTATAGTAAATTATTCAAAAACTAATTTTATACTGTCGCAAATTTTAATTACGCCAGGGATTGCCTTTTCTATAGTAAATTATTCAAAAAATAATTTTCAACTGTCACAAATTTTAATTACGCCAGGGATTGACTTTTCTATAGTAAATTATTCAAAAAATAATTTTCAACTGTCACAAATTTTAATTGCGCCAGGGATTGACTTTTCTATAGTAAATTATTCAAAAACTAATTTTATACTGTCACAAATTTTAATTGCGCCAGGGATTGACTTTTCTATAGTAAATTATTCAAAAACTAATTTTATACTGTCGCAAATTTTAAATATCCCAGGGATTGCCTTTTCTATAGTAAATTATTCAAAAACTAATTTTATACTGTCACAAATTTTATGTGCGCCAGGGATTGCCTTTTCTATAGTAAATTATTCAAAAAATAATTTTCAACTGTCACAAATTTTAATTGCGCCAGGGATTGACTTTTCTATAGTAAATTATTCAAAAACTAATTTTATACTGTCGCAAATTTTAATTACGCCAGGGATTGCCTTTTCTATAGTAAATTATTCAAAAAATAATTTTATACTGTCGCAAATTTTAAAAATCCCAGGGATTGACTTTTCTATAGTAAATTATTCAAAAACTAATTTTATACTGTCACAAATTTTAATTGCGCCAGGGATTGACTTTTCTATAGTAAATTATTCAAAAACTAATTTTATACTGTCGCAAATTTTAAATATCCCAGGGATTGCCTTTTCTATAGTAAATTATTCAAAAAATAATTTTCAACTGTCACAAATTTTAATTGCGCCAGGGATTGACTTTTCTATAGTAAATTATTCAAAAAATAATTTTATACTGTCACAAATTTTAATTGCGCCAGGGATTGACTTTTCTATAGTAAATTATTCAAAAACTAATTTTATACTGTCACAAATTTTAATTGCGCCAGGGATTGACTTTTCTATAGTAAATTATTCAAAAACTAATTTTATACTGTCACAAATTTTAATTGCGCCAGGGATTGCCTTTTCTATAGTAAATTATTCAAAAACTAATTTTATACTGTCGCAAATTTTAATTGCGCCAGGGATTGACTTTTCTATAGTAAATTATTCAAAAAATAATTTTCAACTGTCACAAATTTTAATTACGCCAGGGATTGACTTTTCTATAGTAAATTATTCAAAAACTAATTTTATACTGTCACAAATTTTAATTGCGCCAGGGATTGACTTTTCTATAGTAAATTATTCAAAAACTAATTTTATACTGTCGCAAATTTTAAATATCCCAGGGATTGCCTTTTCTATAGTAAATTATTCAAAAAATAATTTTCAACTGTCACAAATTTTAATTGCGCCAGGGATTGCCTTTTCTATAGTAAATTTTTCAAAAACTAATTTTATACTGTCACAAATTTTAATTACGCCAGGGATTGACTTTTCTATAGTAAATTATTCAAAAAATAATTTTATACTGTCGCAAATTTTAATTACGCCAGGGATTGCCTTTTCTATAGTAAATTATTCAAAAAATAATTTTATACTGTCACAAATTTTAATTGCGCCAGGGATTGACTTTTCTATAGTAAATTATTCAAAAACTAATTTTATACTGTCGCAAATTTTAATTGCGCCAGGGATTGACTTTTCTATAGTAAATTATTCAAAAACTAATTTTATACTGTCACAAATTTTAATTGCGCCAGGGATTGACTTTTCTATAGTAAATTATTCAAAAACTAATTTTATACTGTCGCAAATTTTAAATATCCCAGGGATTGCCTTTTCTATAGTAAATTATTCAAAAACTAATTTTATACTGTCACAAATTTTAATTACGCCAGGGATTGACTTTTCTATAGTAAATTATTCAAAAAATTATTTTATACTGTCGCAAATTTTAATTACGCCAGGGATTGCCTTTTCTATAGTAAATTATTCAAAAACTAATTTTATACTGTCACAAATTTTAATTGCGCCAGGGATTGACTTTTATATAGTAAATTATTCAAAAACTAATTTTATACTGTCGCAAATTTTAAATATCCCAGGGATTGCCTTTTCTATAGTAAATTATTCAAAAAATAATTTTATACTGTCACAAATTTTAATTGCGCCAGGGATTGACTTTTCTATAGTAAATTATTCAAAAAATAATTTTCAACTGTCACAAATTTTAATTACGCCAGGGATTGACTTTTCTATAGTAAATTATTCAAAAACTAATTTTATACTGTCACAAATTTTAATTGCGCCAGGGATTGCCTTTTCTATAGTAAATTATTCAAAAAATAATTTTCAACTGTCACAAATTTTAATTGCGCCAGGGATTGCCTTTTCTATAGTAAATTTTTCAAAAACTAATTTTATACTGTCACAAATTTTAAATATCCCAGGGATTGACTTTTCTATAGTAAATTATTCAAAAAATAATTTTCAACTGTCACAAATTTTAAATATCCCAGGGATTGCCTTTTCTATAGTAAATTATTCAAAAAATAATTTTCAACTGTCACAAATTTTAATTACGCCAGGGATTGACTTTTCTATAGTAAATTATTCAAAAACTAATTTTATACTGTCACAAATTTTAATTGCGCCAGGGATTGACTTTTCTATAGTAAATTATTCAAAAAATAATTTTATACTGTCACAAATTTTAATTGCGCCAGGGATTGACTTTTCTATAGTAAATTATTCAAAAAATAATTTTATACTGTCACAAATTTTAATTGCGCCAGGGATTGACTTTTCTATAGTAAATTATTCAAAAAATAATTTTCAACTGTCACAAATTTTAATTGCGCCAGGGATTGCCTTTTCTATAGTAAATTTTTCAAAAACTAATTTTATACTGTCACAAATTTTAATTACGCCAGGGATTGACTTTTCTATAGTAAATTATTCAAAAACTAATTTTATACTGTCACAAATTTTAATTGCGCCAGGGATTGACTTTTCTATAGTAAATTATTCAAAAACTAATTTTATACTGTCGCAAATTTTAAATATCCCAGGGATTGCCTTTTCTATAGTAAATTATTCAAAAACTAATTTTATACTGTCACAAATTTTAATTACGCCAGGGATTGACTTTTGTATAGTAAATTATTCAAAAAATTATTTTATACTGTCGCAAATTTTAATTACGCCAGGGATTGCCTTTTCTATAGTAAATTATTCAAAAACTAATTTTATACTGTCACAAATTTTAATTGCGCCAGGGATTGACTTTTATATAGTAAATTATTCAAAAACTAATTTTATACTGTCGCAAATTTTAAATATCCCAGGGATTGCCTTTTCTATAGTAAATTATTCAAAAAATAATTTTATACTGTCACAAATTTTAATTGCGCCAGGGATTGACTTTTCTATAGTAAATTATTCAAAAAATAATTTTCAACTGTCACAAATTTTAATTACGCCAGGGATTGACTTTTCTATAGTAAATTATTCAAAAACTAATTTTATACTGTCACAAATTTTAATTGCGCCAGGGATTGACTTTTCTATAGTAAATTATTCAAAAACTAATTTTATACTGTCGCAAATTTTAAATATCCCAGGGATTGACTTTTCTATAGTAAATTATTCAAAAACTAATTTTATACTGTCACAAATTTTAATTGCGCCAGGGATTGACTTTTCTATAGTAAATTATTCAAAAACTAATTTTATACTGTCGCAAATTTTAAATATCCCAGGGATTGACTTTTCTATAGTAAATTATTCAAAAACTAATTTTATACTGTCACAAATTTTAATTGCGCCAGGGATTGCCTTTTCTATAGTAAATTATTCAAAAACTAATTTTATACTGTCGCAAATTTTAATTACGCCAGGGATTGCCTTTTCTATAGTAAATTATTCAAAAAATAATTTTCAACTGTCACAAATTTTAATTGCGCCAGGGATTGCCTTTTCTATAGTAAATTTTTCAAAAACTAATTTTATACTGTCACAAATTTTAAATATCCCAGGGATTGACTTTTCTATAGTAAATTATTCAAAAAATTATTTTCAACTGTCACAAATTTTAAATATCCCAGGGATTGCCTTTTCTATAGTAAATTATTCAAAAAATAATTTTCAACTGTCACAAATTTTAATTACGCCAGGGATTGACTTTTCTATAGTAAATTATTCAAAAACTAATTTTATACTGTCACAAATTTTAATTGCGCCAGGGATTGACTTTTCTATAGTAAATTATTCAAAAAATAATTTTATACTGTCACAAATTTTAATTGCGCCAGGGATTGACTTTTCTATAGTAAATTATTCAAAAAATAATTTTATACTGTCACAAATTTTAATTGCGCCAGGGATTGACTTTTCTATAGTAAATTATTCAAAAAATAATTTTCAACTGTCACAAATTTTAATTGCGCCAGGGATTGCCTTTTCTATAGTAAATTTTTCAAAAACTAATTTTATACTGTCACAAATTTTAATTACGCCAGGGATTGACTTTTCTATAGTAAATTATTCAAAAAATAATTTTATACTGTCGCAAATTTTAATTGCGCCAGGGTTGACTTTTCTATAGTAAATTATTCAAAAAATAATTTTATACTGTCACAAATTTTAATTGCGCCAGGGATTGACTTTTCTATAGTAAATTATTCAAAAAATAATTTTATACTGTCACAAATTTTAATTGCTCCAGGGATTGACTTTTCTATAGTAAATTATTCAAAAAATAATTTTATACTGTCACAAATTTTAATTGCGCCAGGGATTGACTTTTCTATAGTAAATTATTCAAAAAATAATTTTCAACTGTCACAAATTTTAATTGCGCCAGGGATTGCCTTTTCTATAGTAAATTTTTCAAAAACTAATTTTATACTGTCACAAATTTTAATTACGCCAGGGATTGACTTTTCTATAGTAAATTATTCAAAAAA
Organism: Dioctria linearis; assembly: GCA_963930735.1. Lineage (NCBI taxonomy): Eukaryota > Metazoa > Arthropoda > Insecta > Diptera > Asilidae > Dioctria > Dioctria linearis. The sequence continues at coordinate 20,232 of CAWVNZ010002544.1, read as the reverse complement.
TAATTTTATACTGTCGCAAATTTTAATTACGCCAGGGATTGCCTTTTCTATAGTAAATTATTCAAAAAATAATTTTATACTGTCACAAATTTTAATTGCGCCAGGGATTGACTTTTCTATAGTAAATTATTCAAAAACTAATTTTATACTGTCGCAAATTTTAAATATCCCAGGGATTGACTTTTCTATAGTAAATTATTCAAAAAATAATTTTCAACTGTCACAAATTTTAAATATACCAGGGATTGCCTTTTCTATAGTAAATTATTCAAAAAATAATTTTATACTGTCGCAAATTTTAAATATCCCAGGGATTGACTTTTCTATAGTAAATTATTCAAAAACTAATTTTATACTGTCACAAATTTTAATTACGCCAGGGATTGCCTTTTCTATAGTAAATTTTTCAAAAAATAATTTTCAACTGCCACAAATTTTAATTGCGCCAGGGATTGCCTTTTCTATAGTAAATTTTTCAAAAACTAATTTTATACTGTCACAAATTTTAATTACGCCAGGGATTGACTTTTCTATAGTAAATTATTCAAAAAATAATTTTCAACTGTCACAAATTTTAAATATCCCAGGGATTGCCTTTTCTATAGTAAATTATTCAAAAAATAATTTTATACTGTCGCAAATTTTAAATATCCCAGGGATTGACTTTTCTATAGTAAATTATTCAAAAACTAATTTTCAACTGTCACAAATTTTAATTACGCCAGGGATTGACTTTTTTATAGTAAATTATTCAAAAACTAATTTTATACTGTCGCAAATTTTAAATATCCCAGGGATTGCCTTTTCTATAGTAAATTATTCAAAAAATAATTTTATACTGTCACAAATTTTAATTGCGCCAGGGATTGACTTTTCTATAGTAAATTATTCAAAAAATAATTTTCAACTGTCACAAATTTTAATTGCGCCAGGGATTGACTTTTCTATAGTAAATTATTCAAAAACTAATTTTATACTGTCACAAATTTTAATTGCGCCAGGGATTGACTTTTCTATAGTAAATTATTCAAAAACTAATTTTATACTGTCGCAAATTTTAAATATCCCAGGGATTGCCTTTTCTATAGTAAATTATTCAAAAAATAATTTTATACTGTCGCAAATTTTAATTACGCCAGGGATTGCCTTTTCTATAGTAAATTATTCAAAAACTAATTTTATACTGTCGCAAATTTTAATTACGCCAGGGATTGCCTTTTCTATAGTAAATTATTCAAAAAATAATTTTCAACTGTCACAAATTTTAATTACGCCAGGGATTGACTTTTCTATAGTAAATTATTCAAAAAATAATTTTCAACTGTCACAAATTTTAATTGCGCCAGGGATTGACTTTTCTATAGTAAATTATTCAAAAACTAATTTTATACTGTCACAAATTTTAATTGCGCCAGGGATTGACTTTTCTATAGTAAATTATTCAAAAACTAATTTTCAACTGTCACAAATTTTTAATTACGCCAGGGATTGACTTTTCTATAGTAAATTATTCAAAAAATAATTTTATACTGTCGCAAATTTTAAATATCCCAGGGATTGCCTTTTCTATAGTAAATTATTCAAAAAATTATTTTATACTGTCACAAATTTTAATTGCGCCAGGGATTGACTTTTCTATAGTAAATTATTCAAAAAATAATTTTCAACTGTCACAAATTTTAATTACGCCAGGGATTGACTTTTCTATAGTAAATTATTCAAAAAATAATTTTCAACTGTCACAAATTTTAATTGCGCCAGGGATTGCCTTTTCTATAGTAAATTATTCAAAAACTAATTTTATACTGTCGCAAATTTTAATTGCGCCAGGGATTGACTTTTCTATAGTAAATTATTCAAAAACTAATTTTATACTGTCACAAATTTTAATTGCGCCAGGGATTGACTTTTCTATAGTAAATTATTCAAAAAATAATTTTCAACTGTCACAAATTTTAATTACGCCAGGGATTGACTTTTCTATAGTAAATTATTCAAAAACTAATTTTATACTGTCACAAATTTTAATTGCGCCAGGGATTGACTTTTCTATAGTAAATTATTCAAAAACTAATTTTATACTGTCGCAAATTTTAAATATCCCAGGGATTGACTTTTCTATAGTAAATTATTCAAAAACTAATTTTCAACTGTCACAAATTTTAATTACGCCAGGGATTGACTTTTCTATAGTAAATTATTCAAAAACTAATTTTATACTGTCGCAAATTTTAATTGCGCCAGGGATTGACTTTTCTATAGTAAATTATTCAAAAACTAATTTTATACTGTCGCAAATTTTAAATATCCCAGGGATTGACTTTTCTATAGTAAATTATTCAAAAACTAATTTTATACTGTCACAAATTTTAATTGCGCCAGGGATTGACTTTTCTATAGTAAATTATTCAAAAAATAATTTTCAACTGTCACAAATTTTAAATATCCCAGGGATTGACTTTTCTATAGTAAATTATTCAAAAACTAATTTTATACTGTCGCAAATTTTAATTACGCCAGGGATTGACTTTTCTATAGTAAATTATTCAAAAACTAATTTTATACTGTCACAAATTTTAATTGCGCCAGGGATTGCCTTTTCTATAGTAAATTATTCAAAAACTAATTTTATACTGTCACAAATTTTATGTGCGCCAGGGATTGCCTTTTCTATAGTAAATTATTCAAAAAATAATTTTCAACTGTCACAAATTTTAATTGCGCCAGGGATTGACTTTTCTATAGTAAATTATTCAAAAAATAATTTTCAACTGTCACAAATTTTAATTACGCCAGGGATTGCCTTTCCCATAGTAAATTATTCAAAAAATAATTTTCAACTGTCACAAATTTTAATTGCGCCAGGGATTGACTTTTCTATAGTAAATTATTCAAAAACTAATTTTATACTGTCACAAATTTTAATTGCGCCAGGGATTGACTTTTCTATAGTAAATTATTCAAAAACTAATTTTATACTGTCGCAAATTTTAAATATCCCAGGGATTGCCTTTTCTATAGTAAATTATTCAAAAACTAATTTTATACTGTCACAAATTTTATGTGCGCCAGGGATTGCCTTTTCTATAGTAAATTATTCAAAAAATAATTTTCAACTGTCACAAATTTTAATTGCGCCAGGGATTGACTTTTCTATAGTAAATTATTCAAAAACTAATTTTATACTGTCGCAAATTTTAAATATCCCAGGGATTGCCTTTTCTATAGTAAATTATTCAAAAAATAATTTTATACTGTCACAAATTTTAATTGCGCCAGGGATTGACTTTTCTATAGTAAATTATTCAAAAACTAATTTTATACTGTCGCAAATTTTAAATATCCCAGGGATTGCCTTTTCTATAGTAAATTATTCAAAAAATAATTTTATACTGTCACAAATTTTAATTGCGCCAGGGATTGACTTTTCTATAGTAAATTATTCAAAAAATAATTTTCAACTGTCACAAATTTTAATTACGCCAGGGATTGACTTTTCTATAGTAAATTATTCAAAAAATAATTTTCAACTGTCACAAATTTTAATTGCGCCAGGGATTGCCTTTTCTATAGTAAATTATTCAAAAACTAATTTTATACTGTCGCAAATTTTAATTGCGCCAGGGATTGACTTTTCTATAGTAAATTATTCAAAAACTAATTTTATACTGTCACAAATTTTAATTGCGCCAGGGATTGACTTTTCTATAGTAAATTATTCAAAAACTAATTTTATACTGTCGCAAATTTTAAATATCCCAGGGATTGCCTTTTCTATAGTAAATTATTCAAAAAATAATTTTCAACTGTCACAAATTTTAATTGCGCCAGGGATTGACTTTTCTATAGTAAATTATTCAAAAAATAATTTTATACTGTCACAAATTTTAATTGCGCCAGGGATTGACTTTTCTATAGTAAATTATTCAAAAAATAATTTTATACTGTCACAAATTTTAATTGCGCCAGGGATTGACTTTTCTATAGTAAATTATTCAAAAAATAATTTTATACTGTCACAAATTTTAATTGCGCCAGGGATTGACTTTTCTATAGTAAATTATTCAAAAAATAATTTTCAACTGTCACAAATTTTAATTACGCCAGGGATTGACTTTTCTATAGTAAATTATTCAAAAACTAATTTTATACTGTCACAAATTTTAATTGCGCCAGGGATTGACTTTTCTATAGTAAATTATTCAAAAACTAATTTTATACTGTCACAAATTTTAATTGCGCCAGGGATTGACTTTTCTATAGTAAATTATTCAAAAACTAATTTTATACTGTCGCAAATTTTAAATATCCCAGGGATTGACTTTTCTATAGTAAATTATTCAAAAACTAATTTTATACTGTCACAAATTTTAATTGCGCCAGGGATTGACTTTTCTATAGTAAATTATTCAAAAACTAATTTTATACTGTCGCAAATTTTAAATATCCCAGGGATTGCCTTTTCTATAGTAAATTATTCAAAAAATAATTTTATACTGTCGCAAATTTTAATTACGCCAGGGATTGCCTTTTCTATAGTAAATTATTCAAAAACTAATTTTATACTGTCGCAAATTTTAATTACGCCAGGGATTGCCTTTTCTATAGTAAATTATTCAAAAAATAATTTTCAACTGTCACAAATTTTAATTACGCCAGGGATTGACTTTTCTATAGTAAATTATTCAAAAAATAATTTTCAACTGTCACAAATTTTAATTGCGCCAGGGATTGACTTTTCTATAGTAAATTATTCAAAAACTAATTTTATACTGTCACAAATTTTAATTGCGCCAGGGATTGACTTTTCTATAGTAAATTATTCAAAAACTAATTTTATACTGTCGCAAATTTTAAATATCCCAGGGATTGCCTTTTCTATAGTAAATTATTCAAAAACTAATTTTATACTGTCACAAATTTTATGTGCGCCAGGGATTGCCTTTTCTATAGTAAATTATTCAAAAAATAATTTTCAACTGTCACAAATTTTAATTGCGCCAGGGATTGACTTTTCTATAGTAAATTATTCAAAAAATAATTTTCAACTGTCACAAATTTTAATTACGCCAGGGATTGCCTTTTCTATAGTAAATTATTCAAAAAATAATTTTCAACTGTCACAAATTTTAATTGCGCCAGGGATTGACTTTTCTATAGTAAATTATTCAAAAAATAATTTTATACTGTCACAAATTTTAATTGCGCCAGGGATTGACTTTTCTATAGTAAATTATTCAAAAAATAATTTTATACTGTCACAAATTTTAATTGCGCCAGGGATTGACTTTTCTATAGTAAATTTTTCAAAAACTAATTTTATACTGTCACAAATTTTAATTACGCCAGGGATTGACTTTTCTATAGTAAATTATTCAAAAAATAATTTTCAACTGTCACAAATTTTAATTGCGCCAGGGATTGCCTTTTCTATAGTAAATTATTCAAAAACTAATTTTATACTGTCGCAAATTTTAATTGCGCCAGGGATTGACTTTTCTATAGTAAATTATTCAAAAACTAATTTTATACTGTCACAAATTTTAATTGCGCCAGGGATTGACTTTTCTATAGTAAATTATTCAAAAACTAATTTTATACTGTCGCAAATTTTAAATATCCCAGGGATTGCCTTTTCTATAGTAAATTATTCAAAAAATAATTTTCAACTGTCACAAATTTTAATTGCGCCAGGGATTGACTTTTCTATAGTAAATTATTCAAAAAATAATTTTATACTGTCACAAATTTTAATTGCGCCAGGGATTGACTTTTCTATAGTAAATTATTCAAAAACTAATTTTATACTGTCGCAAATTTTAAATATCCCAGGGATTGCCTTTTCTATAGTAAATTATTCAAAAAATAATTTTATACTGTCACAAATTTTAATTGCGCCAGGGATTGACTTTTCTATAGTAAATTATTCAAAAACTAATTTTATACTGTCGCAAATTTTAAATATCCCAGGGATTGCCTTTTCTATAGTAAATTATTCAAAAAATAATTTTATACTGTCACAAATTTTAATTGCGCCAGGGATTGACTTTTCTATAGTAAATTATTCAAAAAATAATTTTCAACTGTCACAAATTTTAATTACGCCAGGGATTGACTTTTCTATAGTAAATTATTCAAAAACTAATTTTATACTGTCACAAATTTTAAATATCCCAGGGATTGACTTTTCTATAGTAAATTATTCAAAAACTAATTTTATACTGTCACAAATTTTAATTGCGCCAGGGATTGACTTTTCTATAGTAAATTATTCAAAAACTAATTTTATACTGTCGCAAATTTTAAATATCCCAGGGATTGACTTTTCTATAGTAAATTATTCAAAAACTAATTTTATACTGTCACAAATTTTAATTGCGCCAGGGATTGACTTTTCTATAGTAAATTATTCAAAAACTAATTTTATACTGTCGCAAATTTTAATTACGCCAGGGATTGCCTTTTCTATAGTAAATTATTCAAAAACTAATTTTATACTGTCGCAAATTTTAATTGCGCCAGGGATTGACTTTTCTATAGTAAATTATTCAAAAACTAATTTTATACTGTCACAAATTTTAATTGCGCCAGGGATTGACTTTTCTATAGTAAATTATTCAAAAACTAATTTTATACTGTCGCAAATTTTAAATATCCCAGGGATTGCCTTTTCTATAGTAAATTATTCAAAAAATAATTTTCAACTGTCACAAATTTTAATTGCGCCAGGGATTGACTTTTCTATAGTAAATTATTCAAAAAATAATTATATACTGTCACAAATTTTAATTGCGCCAGGGATTGACTTTTCTATAGTAAATTATTCAAAAACTAATTTTATACTGTCACAAATTTTAATTGCGCCAGGGATTGACTTTTCTATAGTAAATTATTCAAAAACTAATTTTATACTGTCGCAAATTTTAAATATCCCAGGGATTGACTTTTCTATAGTAAATTATTCAAAAACTAATTTTATACTGTCACAAATTTTAATTGCGCCAGGGATTGACTTTTCTATAGTAAATTATTCAAAAACTAATTTTCAACTGTCACAAATTTTAAATATCCCAGGGATTGCCTTTTCTATAGTAAATTATTCAAAAACTAATTTTATACTGTCGCAAATTTTAATTGCGCCAGGGATTGACTTTTCTATAGTAAATTATTCAAAAACTAATTTTATACTGTCACAAATTTTAATTGCGCCAGGGATTGACTTTTCTATAGTAAATTATTCAAAAACTAATTTTATACTGTCGCAAATTTTAAATATCCCAGGGATTGCCTTTTCTATAGTAAATTATTCAAAAAATAATTTTCAACTGTCACAAATTTTAATTGCGCCAGGGATTGACTTTTCTATAGTAAATTATTCAAAAAATAATTTTATACTGTCACAAATTTTAATTGCGCCAGGGATTGACTTTTCTATAGTAAATTATTCAAAAAATAATTTTATACTGTCACAAATTTTAATTGCGCCAGGGATTGACTTTTCTATAGTAAATTTTTCAAAAACTAATTTTATACTGTCACAAATTTTAATTACGCCAGGGATTGACTTTTCTATAGTAAATTATTCAAAAAATAATTTTCAACTGTCACAAATTTTAATTGCGCCAGGGATTGCCTTTTCTATAGTAAATTATTCAAAAACTAATTTTATACTGTCGCAAATTTTAATTGCGCCAGGGATTGACTTTTCTATAGTAAATTATTCAAAAACTAATTTTATACTGTCACAAATTTTAATTGCGCCAGGGATTGACTTTTCTATAGTAAATTATTCAAAAACTAATTTTATACTGTCGCAAATTTTAAATATCCCAGGGATTGCCTTTTCTATAGTAAATTATTCAAAAAATAATTTTCAACTGTCACAAATTTTAATTGCGCCAGGGATTGACTTTTCTATAGTAAATTATTCAAAAAATAATTTTATACTGTCACAAATTTTAATTGCGCCAGGGATTGACTTTTCTATAGTAAATTATTCAAAAACTAATTTTATACTGTCGCAAATTTTAAATATCCCAGGGATTGCCTTTTCTATAGTAAATTATTCAAAAAATAATTTTATACTGTCACAAATTTTAATTGCGCCAGGGATTGACTTTTCTATAGTAAATTATTCAAAAACTAATTTTATACTGTCGCAAATTTTAAATATCCCAGGGATTGCCTTTTCTATAGTAAATTATTCAAAAAATAATTTTATACTGTCACAAATTTTAATTGCGCCAGGGATTGACTTTTCTATAGTAAATTATTCAAAAAATAATTTTCAACTGTCACAAATTTTAATTACGCCAGGGATTGACTTTTCTATAGTAAATTATTCAAAAACTAATTTTATACTGTCACAAATTTTAATTGCGCCAGGGATTGACTTTTCTATAGTAAATTATTCAAAAACTAATTTTATACTGTCGCAAATTTTAAATATCCCAGGGATTGCCTTTTCTATAGTAAATTATTCAAAAAATAATTTTATACTGTCACAAATTTTAATTGCGCCAGGGATTGACTTTTCTATAGTAAATTATTCAAAAAATAATTTTCAACTGTCACAAATTTTAATTACGCCAGGGATTGACTTTTCTATAGTAAATTATTCAAAAACTAATTTTATACTGTCACAAATTTTAATTGCGCCAGGGATTGACTTTTCTATAGTAAATTATTCAAAAACTAATTTTATACTGTCGCAAATTTTAAATATCCCAGGGATTGCCTTTTCTATAGTAAATTATTCAAAAAATAATTTTATACTGTCACAAATTTTAATTGCGCCAGGGATTGACTTTTCTATAGTAAATTATTCAAAAAATAATTTTCAACTGTCACAAATTTTAATTACGCCAGGGATTGACTTTTCTATAGTAAATTATTCAAAAACTAATTTTATACTGTCACAAATTTTAATTGCGCCAGGGATTGACTTTTCTATAGTAAATTATTCAAAAACTAATTTTATACTGTCGCAAATTTTAAATATCCCAGGGATTGACTTTTCTATAGTAAATTATTCAAAAACTAATTTTATACTGTCACAAATTTTAATTACGCCAGGGATTGCCTTTTCTATAGTAAATTATTCAAAAACTAATTTTATACTGTCACAAATTTTAATTGCGCCAGGGATTGCCTTTTCTATAGTAAATTATTCAAAAACTAATTTTATACTGTCGCAAATTTTAATTGCGCCAGGGATTGACTTTTCTATAGTAAATTATTCAAAAACTAATTTTATACTGTCACAAATTTTAATTGCGCCAGGGATTGACTTTTCTATAGTAAATTATTCAAAAACTAATTTTATACTGTCGCAAATTTTAAATATCCCAGGGATTGCCTTTTCTATAGTAAATTATTCAAAAAATAATTTTATACTGTCACAAATTTTAATTGCGCCAGGGATTGACTTTTCTATAGTAAATTATTCAAAAACTAATTTTATACTGTCGCAAATTTTAAATATCCCAGGGATTGCCTTTTCTATAGTAAATTATTCAAAAAATAATTTTATACTGTCACAAATTTTAATTGCGCCAGGGATTGACTTTTCTATAGTAAATTATTCAAAAAATAATTTTCAACTGTCACAAATTTTAATTACGCCAGGGATTGACTTTTCTATAGTAAATTATTCAAAAAATAATTTTATACTGTCACAAATTTTAATTACGCCAGGGATTGACTTTTCTATAGTAAATTATTCAAAAACTAATTTTATACTGTCGCAAATTTTAATTACGCCAGGGATTGACTTTTCTATAGTAAATTATTCAAAAACTAATTTTATACTGTCACAAATTTTAATTGCGCCAGGGATTGCCTTTTCTATAGTAAATTATTCAAAAAATAATTTTATACTGTCACAAATTTTAAATATCCCAGGGATTGACTTTTCTATAGTAAATTATTCAAAAAATAATTTTATATTAAATTTGTTTAAAATTTGCGACAGTATAAAATTAGTTTTTGAATAATTTACTATAGAAAAGTCAATCCCTGGGATATTTAAACTTTGCGACAGTATAAAATTAGTTTTTGAATAATTTACTATAGAAAAGTCAATCCCTGGGATATTTAAAATTTGCGACAGTATAAAATTAGTTTTTGAATAATTTACTATAGAAAAGGCAATCCCTGGCGCAATTAAAATTTGTGACAGTTGAAAATTATTTTTTGAAAAATTTACTATAGAAAAGGCAATCCCTGGCGCACATAAAATTTGTGACAGTATAAAATTAGTTTTTGAATAATTTACTATAGAAAAGGCAATCCCTGGCGCAATTAAAATTTGTGACAGTTGAAAATTATTTTTTGAATAATTTACTATAGAAAAGGCAATCCCTGGCGTAATTAAAATTTGCGACAGTATAAAATTAGTTTTTGAATAATTTACTATAGAAAAGTCAATCCCTGGCGTAATTAAAATTTGTGACAGTTGAAAATTATTTTTTGAATAATTTACTATAGAAAAGTCAATCCCTGGCGCAATTAAAATTTGTGACAGTATAAAATTAGTTTTTGAATAATTTACTATAGAAAAGTCAATCCCTGGCGTAATTAAAATTTGCGACAGTATAAAATTAGTTTTTGAATAATTTACTATAGAAAAGGCAATCCCTGGGATATTTAAAATTTGCGACAGTATAAAATTAGTTTTTGAATAATTTACTATAGAAAAGTCAATCCCTGGCGCAATTAAAATTTGTGACAGTATAAAATTAGTTTTTGAATAATTTACTATAGAAAAGTCAATCCCTGGCGCAATTAAAATTTGCGACAGTATAAAATTAGTTTTTGAATAATTTACTATAGAAAAGGCAATCCCTGGGATATTTAAAATTTGTGACAGTATAAAATTAGTTTTTGAATAATTTACTATAGAAAAGTCAATCCCTGGCGTAATTAAAATTTGTGACAGTATAAAATTAGTTTTTGAATAATTTACTATAGAAAAGGCAATCCCTGGGATATTTAAAATTTGCGACAGTATAAAATTAGTTTTTGAATAATTTACTATAGAAAAGTCAATCCCTGGCGCAATTAAAATTTGTGACAGTATAAAATTAGTTTTTGAATAATTTACTATAGAAAAGTCAATCCCTGGCGCAATTAAAATTTGTGACAGTATAAAATTAGTTTTTGAATAATTTACTATAGAAAAGTCAATCCCTGGCGCAATTAAAATTTGCGACAGTATAAAATTAGTTTTTGAATAATTTACTATAGAAAAGTCAATCCCTGGCGTAATTAAAATTTGCGACAGTATAAAATTATTTTTTGAATAATTTACTATAGAAAAGTCAATCCTGGCGTAATTAAAATTTGTGACAGTATAAAATTAGTTTTTGAATAATTTACTATAGAAAAGTCAATCCCTGGCGCAATTAAAATTTGTGACAGTATAAAATTATTTTTTGAATAATTTACTATAGAAAAGGCAATCCCTGGGATATTTAAAATTTGTGACAGTTGAAAATTATTTTTTGAATAATTTACTATAGAAAAGTCAATCCCTGGGATATTTAAAATTTGTGACAGTATAAAATTAGTTTTTGAATAATTTACTATAGAAAAGGCAATCCCTGGGATATTTAAAATTTGCGACAGTATAAAATTAGTTTTTGAATAATTTACTATAGAAAAGTCAATCCCTGGCGCAATTAAAATTTGTGACAGTATAAAATTAGTTTTTGAATAATTTACTATAGAAAAGGCAATCCCTGGCGCAATTAAAATTTGTGACAGTTGAAAATTATTTTTTGAAAAATTTACTATAGAAAAGTCAATCCCTGGGATATTTAAAATTTGCGACAGTATAAAATTAGTTTTTGAATAATTTACTATAGAAAAGTCAATCCCTGGGATATTTAAAATTTGTGACAGTATAAAATTAGTTTTTGAATAATTTACTATAGAAAAGTCAATCCCTGGCGTAATTAAAATTTGTGACAGTATAAAATTAGTTTTTGAATAATTTACTATAGAAAAGGCAATCCCTGGGATATTTAAAATTTGTGACAGTATAAAATTATTTTTTGAATAATTTACTATAGAAAAGTCAATCCCTGGCGCAATTAAAATTTGTGACAGTATAAAATTAGTTTTTGAATAATTTACTATAGAAAAGTCAATCCCTGGCGTAATTAAAATTTGTGACAGTTGAAAATTATTTTTTGAATAATTTACTATAGAAAAGTCAATCCCTGGCGCAATTAAAATTTGTGACAGTATAAAATTAGTTTTTGAATAATTTACTATAGAAAAGTCAATCCCTGGGATATTTAAAATTTGCGACAGTATAAAATTAGTTTTTGAATAATTTACTATAGAAAAGTCAATCCCTGGCGTAATTAAAATTTGTGACAGTATAAAATTAGTTTTTGAATAATTTACTATAGAAAAGTCAATCCCTGGCGTAATTAAAATTTGCGACAGTATAAAATTAGTTTTTGAATAATTTACTATAGAAAAGTCAATCCCTGGCGTAATTAAAATTTGTGACAGTTGAAAATTATTTTTTGAATAATTTACTATAGAAAAGTCAATCCCTGGCGCAATTAAAATTTGTGACAGTATAAAATTAGTTTTTGAATAATTTACTATAGAAAAGTCAATCCCTGGGATATTTAAAATTTGCGACAGTATAAAATTATTTTTTGAATAATTTACTGTAGAAAAAGTCAATCCCTGGCGCAATTAAAATTTGTGACAGTATAAAATTAGTTTTTGAATAATTTACTATAGAAAAGTCAATCCCTGGCGCAATTAAAATTTGTGACAGTATAAAATTAGTTTTTGAATAATTTACTATAGAAAAGGCAATCCCTGGCGCAATTAAAATTTGTGACAGTATAAAATTAGTTTTTGAATAATTTACTATAGAAAAGGCAATCCCTGGCGCAATTAAAATTTGTGACAGTATAAAATTAGTTTTTGAATAATTTACTATAGAAAAGTCAATCCCTGGCGCAATTAAAATTTGTGACAGTTGAAAATTATTTTTTGAATAATTTACTATAGAAAAGTCAATCCCTGGCGCAATTAAAATTTGTGACAGTATAAAATTATTTTTTGAATAATTTACTATAGAAAAGGCAATCCCTGGGATATTTAAAATTTGCGACAGTATAAAATTATTTTTTGAATAATTTACTATAGAAAAGTCAATCCCTGGCGTAATTAAAATTTGTGACAGTATAAAATTTATTTTTTGAATAATTTACTATAGAAAAGGCAATCCCTGGCGCACATAAAATTTGTGACAGTTGAAAATTATTTTTTGAATAATTTACTATAGAAAAGGCAATCCCTGGGATATTTAAAATTTGCGACAGTATAAAATTATTTTTTTGAATAATTTACTATAGAAAAGTCAATCCCTGGCGTAATTAAAATTTGTGACAGTATAAAATTATTTTTTGAATAATTTACTAATAGAAAAGGCAATCCCTGGCGCACATAAAATTTGCGACAGTATAAAATTAGTTTTTGAATAATTTACTATAGAAAAGGCAATCCCTGGCGCAATTAAAATTTGTGACAGTATAAAATTAGTTTTTTGAATAATTTACTATAGAAAAGTCAATCCCTGGGATATTTAAAATTTGCGACAGTATAAAATTAGTTTTTGAATAATTTACTATAGAAAAGTCAATCCCTGGCACAATTAAAATTTGTGACAGTATAAAATTAGTTTTTGAATATTTTACTATAGAAAAGGCAATCCCTGGCGCAATTAAAATTTGTGACAGTTGAAAATTATTTTTTGAATAATTTACTATAGAAAAGGCAATCCCTGGGATATTTAAAATTTGCGACAGTATAAAATTAGTTTTTGAATAATTTACTATAGAAAAGGCAATCCCTGGCGTAATTAAAACTTGCGACAGTATAAAATTAGTTTTTGAATAATTTACTATAGAAAAGTCAATCCCTGGCGTAATTAATTACGCCAGGGATTGCCTTTTCTATAGTAAATTTTTCAAAAACTAATTTTATACTGTCACAAATTTTAAATATCCCAGGGATTGACTTTTCTATAGTAAATTATTCAAAAAAATAATTTTCAACTGTCACAAATTTTAATTGCGCCAGGGATTGACTTTTCTATAGTAAATTATTCAAAAAATAATTTTATACTGTCGCAAATTTTAAATATCCCAGGGATTGCCTTTTCTATAGTAAATTATTCAAAAAATAATTTTATACTGTCGCAAATTGTTAATTACGCCAGGGATTGCCTTTTTCTATAGTAAATTTTTCAAAAATAATTTTCAACTGTCACAAATTTTAATTGCGCCAGGGATTGACTTTTCTATAGTAAATTATTCAAAAATAATTTTATACTGTCACAAATTTTAATTACGCCAGGGATTGACTTTTCTATAGTAAATTATTCAAAAAATAATTTTATACTGTCACAAATTTTAATTACGCCAGGGATTGCCTTTTCTATAGTAAATTATTCAAAAACTATATTTATACTGTCACAAATTTTAATTGCGCCAGGGATTGACTTTTCTATAGTAAATTATTCAAAAACTAATTTTATACTGTCACAAATTTTAATTGCGCCAGGGATTGACTTTTCTATAGTAAATTATTCAAAAAATAATTTTATACTGTCACAAATTTTAAATATCCCAGGGATTGACTTTTCTATAGTAAATTATTCAAAAAATAATTTTCAACTGTCACAAATTTTAATATCCCAGGGATTGCCTTTTCTATAGTAAATTATTCAAAAACTAATTTTATACTGTCACAAATTTTAATTGCGCCAGGGATTGACTTTTTCTATAGTAAAATTATTCAAAAAATAATTTTATACTGTCACAAATTTTAAATATCCCAGGGGATTGACTTTTCTATAGTAAATTATTCAAAAACTAATTTTATACTGTCACAAATTTTAATTGCGCCAGGGATTGACTTTTCTATAGTAAATTATTCAAAAAAATAATTTTATACTGTCACAAATTTTAAATATCCCAGGGATTGCCTTTTCTATAGTAAATTATTCAAAAAATAATTTTATACTGTCGCAAATTTTAAATATCCCAGGGATTGCCTTTTCTATAGTAAATTATTCAAAAAATAATTTTCAACTGTCACAAATTTTAAATATCCCAGGGATTGACTTTTCTATAGTAAATTATTCAAAAAATAATTTTCAACTGTCACAAATTTTAAATATCCCAGGGATTGCCTTTTCTATAGTAAATTATTCAAAAAATAATTTTATACTGTCGCAAATTTTAAATATCCCAGGGATTGCCTTTTCTATAGTAAATTATTCAAAAACTAATTTTAAACTGTCACAAATTTTAATTGCGCCAGGGATTGACTTTTCTATAGTAAATTATTCAAAAACTAATTTTATACTGTCGCAAATTTTAAATATCCCAGGGATTGCCTTTTCTATAGTAAATTATTCAAAAACTAATTTTATACTGTCACAAATTTTAATTGCGCCAGGGATTGACTTTTCTATAGTAAATTATTCAAAAACTAATTTTATAACTGTCACAAATTTTAATTGCGCCAGGGATTGACTTTTCTATAGTAAATTATTCAAAAACTAATTTTATACGGTCACAAATTTTAATTGCGCCAGGGATTGACTTTTCTATAGTAAATTATTCAAAAAATAATTTTATACTGTCGCAAATTTTAAATATCCCAGGGATTGCCTTTTCTATAGTAAATTTTTCAAAAAATAATTTTCAACTGTCACAAATTTTAATTGCGCCAGGGATTGACTTTTCTATAGTAAATTATTCAAAAAATAATTTTATACTGTCACAAATTTTAAATATCCCAGGGATTGACTTTTCTATAGTAAATTATTCAAAAAATAATTTTATACTGTCGCAAATTTTAAATATCCCAGGGATTGACTTTTCTATAGTAAATTATTCAAAAACTAATTTTATACTGTCACAAATTTTAATTGCGCCAGGGATTGACTTTTCTATAGTAAATTATTCAAAAACTAATTTTATACTGTCGCAAATTTTAAATATCCCAGGGATTGCCTTTTCTATAGTAAATTATTCAAAAAATAATTTTCAACTGTCACAAATTTTAATTACGCCAGTATAAAATTAGTTTTTGAATAATTTACTATAGAAAAGGCCAATCCCTGGGATATTTAAAATTTGCGACAGTATAAAATTAGTTTTTGAATAATTTACTATAGAAAAGGCAATCCCTGGGATATTTAAAATTTGCGACAGTATAAAATTATTTTTTGAATAATTTACTATAGAAAAGGCAATCCCTGGGATATTTAAAATTTGTGGACAGTTGAAAATTATTTTTTGAATAATTTACTATAGAAAAGTCAATCCCTGGGATATTTAAAATTTGTGACAGTTGAAAATTATTTTTTGAATAATTTACTATAGAAAAGGCAATCCCTGGGATATTTAAAATTTGCGACAGTATAAAATTATTTTTTTGAATAATTTACTATAGAAAAGGCAATCCCTGGGATATTTAAAATTTGTGACAGTATAAAATTATTTTTTGAATAATTTACTATAGAAAAGTCAATCCCTGGCGCAATTAAAATTTGTGACAGTATAAAATTAGTTTTTGAATAATTTACTATAGAAAAGTCAATCCCTGGGATATTTAAAATTTGTGACAGTATAAAATTATTTTTTGAATAATTTACTATAGAAAAGTCAATCCCTGGCGCAATTAAAATTTGTGACAGTATAAAATTAGTTTTTGAATAATTTACTATAGAAAAGGCAATCCCTGGGATATTTAAAATTTGTGACAGTTGAAAATTATTTTTTGAATAATTTACTATAGAAAAGTCAATCCCTGGGATATTTAAAATTTGTGACAGTATAAAATTAGTTTTTGAATAATTTACTATAGAAAAGTCAATCCCTGGGATATTTAAAATTTGCGACAGTATAAAATTATTTTTTGAATAATTTACTATAGAAAAGTCAATCCCTGGCGCAATTAAAATTTGCGACAGTATAAAATTATTTTTTGAATAATTTACTATAGAAAAGTCAATCCCTGGCGCAATTAAAATTGTGACAGTTGAAAATTATTTTTTGAAAAATTTACTATAGAAAAGGCAATCCCTGGCGTAATTAAAATTTGTGACAGTATAAAATTATTTTTTGAATAATTTACTATAGAAAAGTCAATCCCTGGCGTAATTAAAATTTGTGACAGTATAAAATTATTTTTTGAATAATTTACTATAGAAAAGGCAATCCCTGGCGCAATTAAAATTTGTGACAGTTGAAAATTAGTTTTTGAATAATTTACTATAGAAAAGTCAATCCCTGGGATATTTAAAATTTGTGACAGTTGAAAATTATTTTTTGAATAATTTACTATAGAAAAGGCAATCCCTGGCGTAATTAAAATTTGCGACAGTTGAAAATTATTTTTTTGAATAATTTACTATAGAAAAGTCAATCCCTGGCGCAATTAAAATTTGTGACAGTATAAAATTATTTTTTG
The DNA here is from genome assembly GCA_963930735.1 of Dioctria linearis. Classification (NCBI taxonomy): domain Eukaryota; kingdom Metazoa; phylum Arthropoda; class Insecta; order Diptera; family Asilidae; genus Dioctria; species Dioctria linearis. The sequence continues at coordinate 2,712 of CAWVNZ010002544.1, read as the reverse complement.
AATAATTTACTATAGAAAAGTCAATCCCTGGCGCAATTAAAATTTGTGACAGTATAAAATTATTTTTTGAATAATTTACTATAGAAAAGGCAATCCTGGGATATTTAAAATTTGCGACAGTATAAAATTATTTTTTGAATAATTTACTATAGAAAAGTCAAATCCCTGGGATATTTAAAATTTGTGACAGTTGAAAATTATTTTTTGAATAATTTACTATAGAAAAGGCAATCCCTGGCGTAATTAAAATTTGCGACAGTATAAAATTAGTTTTTGAATAATTTACTATAGAAAAGGCAATCCCTGGCGCATTTAAAATTTGTGACAGTATAAAATTAGTTTTTGAATAATTTACTATAGAAAAGTCAATCCCTGGGATATTTAAAATTTGCGACAGTATAAAATTATTTTTTGAATAATTTACTATAGAAAAGTCAATCCCTGGCGTAATTAAAATTTGTGACAGTATAAAATTATTTTTTGAATAATTTACTATAGAAAAGGCAATCTCTGGCGCAATTAAAATTTGTGACAGTTGAAAATTAGTTTTTGAATAATTTACTATAGAAAAGTCAATCCCTGGGATATTTAAAATTTGTGACAGTTGAAAATTATTTTTTGAATAATTTACTATAGAAAAGGCAATCCCTTGGCGTAATTAAATTTGCGACAGTTGAAAATTATTTTTTGAATAATTTACTATAGAAAAGTCAATCCCTGGCGTAATTAAAATTTGTGACAGTATAAAATTAGTTTTTGAATAATTTACTATAGAAAAGTCAATCCCTGGGATATTTAAAATTTGCGACAGTATAAAATTATTTTTTGAATAATTTACTATAGAAAAGGCAATCCCTGGCGCAATTAAAATTTGTGACAGTTGAAAATTAGTTTTTGAATAATTTACTATAGAAAAGTCAATCCCTGGGATATTTAAAATTTGTGACAGTTGAAAATTATTTTTTGAATAATTTACTATAGAAAAGTCAATCCCTGGGGATATTTAAAATTTGTGACAGTATAAAATTAGTTTTTGAATAATTTACTATAGAAAAGTCAATCCCTGGCGTAATTAAAATTTGTGACAGTTGAAAATTATTTTTTGAATAATTTACTATAGAAAAGTCAATCCCTGGCGCAATTAAATTTGTGACAGTTGAAAATTATTTTTTGAATAATTTACTATAGAAAAGTCAATCCCTGGGATATTTAAAATTTGTGACAGTATAAAATTAGTTTTTGAAAAAATTTACTATAGAAAAGTCAATCCTGGGATATTTAAAATTTGCGACAGTATAAAATTATTTTTTGAATAATTTACTATAGAAAAGGCAATCCCTGGGATATTTAAAATTTGCGACAGTATAAAATTAGTTTTTGAATAATTTACTATAGAAAAGTCAATCCCTGGCGTAATTAAAATTTGCGACAGTATAAAATTATTTTTTGAATAATTTACTATAGAAAAGTCAATCCCTGGCGTAATTAAAATTTGTGACAGTTGAAAATTATTTTTTGAATAATTTACTATAGAAAAGTCAATCCCTGGGATATTTAAAATTTGTGACAGTATAAAATTAGTTTTTGAATAATTTACTATAGAAAAGTCAATCCCTGGGATATTTAAAATTTGTGACAGTATAAAATTAGTTTTTGAATAATTTACTATAGAAAAGTCAATCCCTGGCGCAATTAAAATTTGTGACAGTATAAAATTATTTTTTGAATAATTTACTATAGAAAAGGCAATCCCTGGCGTAATTAAAATTTGTGACAGTATAAAATTAGTTTTTGAATAATTTACTATAGAAAAGGCAATCCCTGGGATATTTAAAATTTGGTGACAGTTGAAAATTATTTTTTGAATAATTTACTATAGAAAAGTCAATCCCTGCGCAATTAAAATTTGTGACAGTATAAAATTAGTTTTTGAATAATTTACTATAGAAAAGTCAATCCCTGGCGTAATTAAAATTTGTGACAGTATAAAATTAGTTTTTGAATAATTTACTATAGAAAAGTCAATCCCTGGCGCAATTAAAATTTGTGACAGTATAAAAATTATTTTTTGAATAATTTACTATAGAAAAGTCAATCCCTGGGATATTTAAAATTTGTGACAGTTGAAAATTAGTTTTTGAATAATTTACTATAGAAAAGGCAATCCCTGGCGTAATTAAAATTTGCGACAGTATAAAATTATTTTTTGAATAATTTACTATAGAAAAGTCAATCCCTGGCGCAATTAAAATTTGCGACAGTATAAAATTAGTTTTTGAATAATTTACTATAGAAAAGTCAATCCCTGGCGCAATTAAAATTTGTGACAGTATAAAATTAGTTTTTGAATAATTTACTATAGAAAAGGCAATCCTGGGATATTTAAAATTTGCGACAGTATAAAATTATTTTTTGAATAATTTACTATAGAAAAGGCAATCCCTGGGATATTTAAAATTTGCGACAGTATAAAATTAGTTTTTGAATAATTTACTATAGAAAAGTCAATCCCTGGGATATTTAAAATTTGCGACAGTATAAAATTATTTTTTGAATAATTTACTATAGAAAAGTCAATCCCTGGCGCAATTAAAATTTGCGACAGTATAAAATTATTTTTTGAATAATTTACTATAGAAAAGTCAATCCCTGGCGCAATTAAAATTTGTGACAGTTGAAAATTATTTTTTGAAAAATTTACTATAGAAAAGG